>PVJC01006221.1:0-55772 GCA_004026665.1 Murina feae | reverse complement strand
GCAGGTAGACACACACAGGAGGACTGCTCCGAGCCTCAGATGCGGCTGGGGGCAGGTCCCCAGTGGTGACACACACACATACACACACACACACACTCATACACACACAAGGTGCCTGGCAGACTGGGGCCATCATAGGACATCCACTGAGGGGTCCCAGACTGTCAGAGGGCACAGGCCGGGCTGAAGGACTCCCTCCACCCCGAGTGCACAAATTTTTGTGCACCGGGCCCCTAGTTCTATATAATAAAAGGCTAATATGCAAACTGACCAAACAACAGAACTGTTCACTGTGACACACACTCACCACCAGGGGGCAGAGTCTCAACGCAGGAGCTGCCTCCTGGTGGTCAGTGCTCTCCCATAGGGAGAGTGTGAGCTCAGAGGCTTCCAACTGCTGGCTTAGGCGCCAGGGGGGAACGGGCCTAACCCATCAGTCAGACATCCCCTGAGGGCTCCCAGACTGTGAGAGGACACAGGCCAGGCTGAGGAACGCCTCCTGTTCCCCCACTTCCTGGCCCTCAAGTGCACGAATTTTGTGCACCGGGCCTCTAGTCCTATGTAATAAGAGAGGAATATGCTAATTAGCCATTACACAAGATGTAACAACCAAGCTCGTCATGACCAGGTCACGGATCAGAGGGAGGGTGGGCCAACGAGGTACAAGTGGGCTGCGGAGAGCTACGGGAGGGTAGCAGCGACCTACTGGTACACAGATTCATGTGTAGGGCTATTAGTAGTCAATAAAAGAAAGCCCTAGGCTAAGTTATCCAAGGCTCTTTACTCATTTGTATTTGAGTTTTTCTCTGTCCCTCAGATTGGTCTGTAGAACCAGTTGCCTGAATCCCACAGCGGTCATCATCTGTGAAGCTGGTTAGTTGTTGCTTCTCTCTGCATCATGGGCTGCTACCTTCTCAGCCTACACCTGAATCAGTCTCACAGCTCTTTATCACACATAAAAACAAATCCAAGTTCTCCCTATTCCTCTGAAAGTCTGACTCTGGGCAATTTAAAGGACATTAATGTTACGGATACTAATTTTCTTTGACAGAGAAATTAAGCAACCATGTCTCAAAGAGACATAGGACCCAGGGCTGTTCTGAGAAATCTCAGTAGCAGGAACTCAAGGCCCTTGCTATCAAGGTGTGTCACTTCATCTGGCATCTGCCCGAGAGCAACCCTTATGTGGAAGGGTCAAATTGGGAGGCTGGCGTGGTTTGCACTGGCATCACTATTTGCAAGTTTGAAGCCTGGAACAGAATAATCCTTTAAAGAAATACTATTATTTTTATTTATGTCTTGACTAATTTCAAAAGCTCATTGGATGAGGCACAGTTCTTTTGTCATCTGATATGTACTCATTTTGTAGTCTAGATAGTATTTTCTTTTTTAAAAAAATATATTTTATTGATTTTTTACAGAGAGGAAGGGAGAGGGATAGAGAGTTAGAAACATCGATGAGAGAGAAACATCTATCAGCTGCCTCTTGCACACCCCCTACTGGGAATGTACCCACAACCAAGGTACCATGCCCTTGACAGGAATCGAACCTGGGACCTTTCAGTCCACAGGCCAACACTCTATCCACTGAGTCAAGCCGGCTAGGGCTAGATAGTATTTTCTAAATATGACTTAAACATAGTATAATTATATTCCATCTAATGGTATTTTGTTACATTTCTGTTTCTGTCAGTCATTAGATTTAATCATATTATTGATATGTCTACTTCATTGTAATTAGGAAACTGGGAGAATCCAAGTGAAAAATGACATGCTGATAATATTAAGTAAAATAATTGGAGGTATTTTTAAATATCTATAATTATAATTTGTGCTGAGTCATTTAAATAAAAGAATATGAGGATTATGTTTTCCTCTCTATGGGTTACAGAGCATTACAAAATGACTTTCACCAAATGCTAAAGACAGTGAGATCAGTTTATGTCTTAGTCCATTTGGGCTACTGAAACAAAATCCCATAGACCAGGTGGCTTATAAACAACACACGTTTATTTCTAACAGTTCCAAAGGCTGTCAAAGTACCTGCCAATAGGGTTTCTGACGAGAACCCACTTCCTGGCTCATAGATGGCCACGTTTTTGCTGTGTCCTCATGAGGTGGAAGGGGAGAACTCTGGCCTGTTCAGTCCTTATAAAGGCACTAATCCTTCACCAGGGTTCCACTCTCATGACCTCATCACTTCCAAAGGCTCCATGTTCAAATATAGCCCCCCAGTACCCTCAGGGCATTGGTCCCATAATCTGTGGATATTCAGGTTCTTATATGCAGATAACCTATATTTGCCATAGCAGGATATTCGTACACATCACTTTATTCTAGTGAAATTAATATACTGCTAGTTCAAGTGCTTTTTAGAACTTTCTGGGAGTTTTTTTTTTTTTTAACTTGTTTTTGAACCAGGGTTAGTTGAATACTTGGATGCAAAACCCATGGATATGGAAAGCTGATGTTGTTATCAGTGATTAGGTGTCAACTTGTGAATTTTGGGGAGACACAAAATTTGTTTATAGCTGTTACTTTTAATTAATAGTCTTTTTTATCTGTTTTTGGCATTTAATTACTGATTTTGCCTACATCTTTTATATTAACTGTGCATTTTACTTTGTTTTATATCCTCTATTGAGTAAAATATCTCTTCTGAGGTTTGTGATAAATACATGTTAGATTAAGGCAAAGCATGAAATGTTGGTATTTGTAGTGCACATACACTATTGGATAAATAGAGTTTTAAAGTGACATCATAGGATATCATAAGAAACATGTCATTGGATGTCAGAAGCGTCCAAACCCATAGAGAATTTTTATAAGAGTTTATTTGAGCCAAACTGACAACATGCTAGGGAGCAAGATCTAAAATGCTCCAGAGAAGGATGGCTTTGCAGTTTCTGGTGCACCCTTGGAGGTAAGGAGGGGACTAAGGAAGATTACACAGAGCTGGAACAAAGCAAGTTACAGGATGGTCAACAAGTTATGTGCTCCCTTCAGGGTGGTTATGCCATTCAACAGTCTGGAAAAGGATGTATTAACCTAGATGCACAAGAACAACGGACAGACCTTCTTTGATTAAAGAAGTTATCGGCCTGAAGTGTGATTTTTCCACCAGGACCCCAACCAGTTAGGGATTTATGATCAAATCACCCTCTGAGGTTCATAAGGGGCACTGAGCTTTAATGCAAACTTGCCCCGGCAGCCATCCTGATCATCTTCGCTTCCACTTTCTTTATGTTCAGAGACATTGACGTCCAGACATGAGCCCTGTGTTTAATTTGTCTCCCCAGGGAGGACGAGCATATCCTCATCCAGCAGTACTGCCAGACCCTCGGAGGGGAGTCCTCGGTGAGCCAGCCCCAAAGTCCAGTTCAGATCCTGAAGTCGGTAGAGAGGGAAGAACGCGGAGAACTGGAGCGGGTCATCGCTGAGTTGGAGTTACAACAAAGGTGTGCTAGACCTGGGAGAAAACATGTCATCCTGGGAAAACTTGTAATGGGAAATTTTTAATAATAACTTCAACATGGCTTCTACCCCTTCCCTTTTCAAACTATTATCTAAGAAGTCATGGTGGAGTCAACATTTTAGAGGACATCACCAAACTTGTCTGCTGGCTTTGGGATACAGCTGCATTTGGGGTTTAGGGATGATGTTTATTAGAACAGTTACTTAGAGCTACCACTTAAATCATGCTTGCTCATCTCACTGTTAAGAAATGTTCTTACCTAGGAGGAAAGAAGTAGCATTCACTAAAGTTGGGGTTTTAGATAATTTGGGGTAGAAGACGATGTGCACAATAGTAATTTCAGTTTTTGTTTTTTGATATTAGAAATTTGCAAGTGGAATATGAGCAGCTACAGGAGCAGCATCTGAGAAGGGGGCTCCCAGTGGGCTCCCCTCCAGACTCTGTTGTATCTCCTCATCACACATCTGAGGATTCAGAACTTATTGCAGAAGCAAAACTGCTCAGGCAGCACAAGGGCCGGCTGGAGGCTCGGATGCAGATTTTAGAAGATCACAATAAGCAGTTGGAGTCTCAGCTCCACCGACTTCGACAGCTGCTGGACCAGGTAGAGTCTGCAGAACTGGGTGTCACCCTCTCACGCCACTTATCCTATCCCATCTCCCAGGGGCTTTGCCCCAGTGTCACTAAAAAGGTTTAGTTTCAGTTTCTCAGCTCTATAGTTAATTGAGACTTGCTTAGAAATCCCTCTTCCAATGTAAGCACTACAGCCTCACAGGCACACAAAAAATGTGCTTTGCTTGCCCAATTTTAGATGGAATTTCCCGTTCTTCCCTAATACTAAGATTATCCCACCTCTGAATCATTTAAGGGAAAATGTCCTATAACATGGTTCTATGTAAATTAAAAGGGGAAAGATCTGTGCAGGTTAAGGGAAAGGGAATGACCTCTACTCTTTATTCTAAAGTCTTTCTTTCAGTAAGGTATTTTCAAATTAAGTAACAGATATTTATTAATTTGCTATTATTTCCTAACACTAGGCCACATTCTATGGCATTTGCTTGCAAATTTTTTTTTATTTTATTTTTAAAATTTGTAAAGATTCTCACCAAGGATATTTTTTCCATTGGTTTTTAGGGAGAGTGGAAGAGAGGGAGAGGGAGGGAGAGAGAGAGAAAAACATTGATGTGAGAAAGACATAGCTATTGGTTGCCTCCCACATGCAACCCCTACTGGGGCTGGGGGTCAAAACCTGCAACCCAGGTATGTGCCCTTGACCAGGAACCAAAGCCTTGACCCTTTGATCTGTGGGCCAACGCTCTAACCATTGAGCACCTGGCCAGGGCAAAATTTCTTGACAATAAGAAATACAATTTACATTATGATGAATACATTCATTTATGATGAATATAAAATAATTTCTGTTATAAAAATTCTCTTTTATTTTTTTCTTTCCTTCCTTTCTCCCTTCCCCCATCACTCCTGTCTTCCTTCTCTCCTTTCTCTCTTCCTCTGTGTCTCTCTTCTTCCCTCCCTCCATTCCATTTTTCTTCTTTCTTTCTTAGTGCTGATCAAAAAGTTGATTTACCAAATAAACTTTATATAACTCATCAATGGGTAATAACCTGCAGTTTTGGAAAACACTGTTCTTTGAGATATAAAAGTATCTGCCTTTTTGGTGCTGCAGTCTTGTTAACTAGTATGATCTATAACAAGATGGTTTCTTATGTAAAGACACAACCTATTGTAGAAAATTAAGTGCATGACTACATCTAGCAGTTAAATAGTAGGAGTCAGGCCACAGAACTGGTAATGAAGATACCTTTGCAGCAGGAGCAGATTGTGGAGAATCCCAGCAAATGGGCCTGCAGCTTCTCTCTTGAACTCCTGACATCAACATTTATGTCACCTTTTGCATTTTTCTTTGGCCTTTGTAGTGAGGGATCCCTTGGCAGTGACTAGAAATTACTTTCTCTAGAGGTTGCCTCTTGCACACCCCCTACCAGGGATTGAGCCCACAGCCAAGCATGTGCCCTGACTGGAATAGAACTGATAACCTTTTGGAGCTCGGGATGGTGCACAACCAACGGAGCTCCACTGGCCAGGGCACCCCTTATATTTTGACCATATACTTCTTTGTATGTCTGCTTAGTGTTTCGGAATTTGTGTGAGACTGTTTTGTGGACAGCTTACTTTGGAGCTTCCAAGTTGGGCATCATTGGAAAGTAATAGTCCCAAGAATAACCCAAGGCCTGGCCCCTTTGGGATGTCTGGTTTTGGCTTCTGTGCCAGTCACTTACATGGGAAAAGTTATGTTCTTGCTGTTATGAAACTGAAGTTTCTGAGTGGTGCCTGTGTAAGGGATTGCTTTTCTCTTGAAAGCTCATATTTAGAATATGAAGTGTTAGTAATAGCAACATAGTGAGTAGATAAATTGAAGGAAGCCATACTCTGAAAACTTCCTTTGCCATAGCCTGTTGATGATTTTAGGAGAGCTAAAGGATCTTCACCCACCCTTCCCTCTTTGGCCCCCCTTCACTCTCTCCATCCATTAGACAAAGCTGCCTAATGGCTCATATGTTTCCAGAATTGCACCATAATGCTTTTAGAGATGGCTGATATCTGAGTATTTTAGTATATCTCAGACTGTAGAGCTCTTATCTCTTCTTAATGACAGCATGAATGCCAGAGGGAGATAGAAAAATCTACTCTGAAAGTAAAAACTAGCAAAACTACTAGGCTTCAACTAGTTTAGATTTAATGAAAAAATTGGCATCAAATACATTTTAACTTCTTCCTTTTCTCTACAACCGGTCACACTTTCTCATTCGACCTCATCCTTGTGAATATGTCCGTCATCATTTCAGAGCTTTGTGTGGGAGTGCACTTGCCGAGGGTTTGCCTCACACCTGTCAGCACCTGTCAGCCAATTTATAAAAAAAAAGAATCTAAGGCACAAAAGGTTAAAAATTGGCTCAGAATTACACAGCTTCTGAGCGCAAGTCTAAGCATCTGAATTAAGAATCATGCTCTTAAACACTCTTCAATATTTGTTTTTAAACACTGACTTAAACTTAAAAATTAGTTGGTTTCAAAATTAGATCCATTTATGATATGACAAGCAGTGCTAATTTTTTCAGGAAGAATGGAACATGTTTCTAAATTCACTTGGTTGACATAAAAATAAGAGGGAGAACAAGTGAGGGCTGAAGCTGACCCTGATACATAAATCTTGCGATTTAACCTAGTGAATTCTTCAAGTTGCCCAGACTGAAAGGGAAGGACCACCTAGTGCTCAGCTGAGTTCTGGCATCTACTGAGGCTAATGTATTTGAAAATGTCTGTGGGTAAACAATTTTACATGGTGCAATTATCCATGGTGGGGAGGGAGACATTAGAAATGGAAATAGTTTCCTCAATAATGTTTTAATTCTTGCTCTGGCCTAACATTTGAATGTGCTTCCAGCCTGAAACTGATTCCCGAATCAATGGCGTCTCCCCCTGGGCTTCCTCTCAGCCATCTGCACTGAGCCCCTCGCTTGATCCTGACACTGGCTCACAGTTCCACCAAGCAGGTCAGTGTCCCCGAGACTTGGCTCCTCCCCTGTACTGCTCAGGTCTTTGCCATTTGCTTGTTTTTCATTTGAAATAGCATTCTTACACACGGGTGCCTTAGAACACAAAGGAGTTTTCTTTTCTCTGTGGTCTTGTACGGGTACACAAAGCCATTTTAACAATATCAAGGAAAGCATACATTTTAGAATAATAGCTATAATACATGTACATATATAGGGTGTAGTAGTGGATTGAATTTTGGTGAAAGATGAAAAAAGTGCTCTTTCCTTTCGCGATGACCAACATTTAAGCTTTTTTGCATTGGGAATAATTCTTTTTTCTCTTTTTAGTAAATTTTCTTTCTCTAAAATGTCATATTTGTACATATCTAATATAATAATAGAGGAATATGCAAATTAGCTAATTAGCTGGGACGCGGTAACGTCAAGACTGATCTATAAGAGGCAGAGAGCTACAGGAGGGCAGGGCAGCAAGCTAAGAGTAGGGAAAACTACAGAGGGGCAGGGCAGTGAGCTACAATTCTCAGAGAGCTACCAGCGATGGTGGGCAGGGTGGCCAGCTGAAAAACACTTCTTCTCTTTCACACAGAAACAAGCGGCAGCGAGCTACTCACACATGAATTCATGCACAGAGCTACTAGTTCAGAATATAATACTAAAGAATAGTACACCAAACATGGTTTTCTTTTCCCAGATCTAGGAACTCAATATTCTGCTTTCTGCATCTCAGTCACCACAGACATTGCCACCTCTGCCACCAGCATCTGAAGCAGAGGTCCCCTCCAGCCTGTCACAAGGAGGACCTGTCAGTGCTGCTAGTTAGGACTCTGTCAACCAGGCACTCGGAATGACATTTCATTACTGATAAAATTCAAGTTCCCCAATTCTGCTGAGGACCACATACTTTAACCAATTTAATTTGTTTATATCTTTTGCTATATTAATCAGGAGAAAATCTAAAATATTAATACTGTTTTAATTTTTTAAACTAAGAATTATTTTGCTATTGATTATCAAATAAATACATGAAAGTATGAAGTCTCTTTTTCACCTCTAGTTTTGTGGTGAAAAATAAATTGGTAGGATAATTTTCTTATATGAAAAAATAGTTGCAACACAAAATAATGAAATTCCAAACAGTACATTGAAATAATGTGACTACATCCTGTATTTTTCACTCATGAATTTTTCATGAGCATGATTTTTTTCCACAGAAATATCTAGTATACTTTATTTATGTATGCAAATAGATTACTGACAAATTAATACAAAAGTGGTTTTGGTATTTTTCCCTAAAACTGTCATTCTCTACAGCAAGCATGTCAAACTCGTGGCCCGCAGGCTCATGCCTCATCTATTTGGCTGGTGTTAGCCTTTGAGTCTGGCATGCGTGCTCTACAGAGTCATTTTCCCATTGTTATTTAGAGGCCACAGCTAGTATTTTCTCTTGAAGTTGGGTTTTGGTGAAAGGCCCGACATTAATTTCAGAATGTCTGTTCCTTTTATGGGCTGTCCCAGCAGCGGAGGACCTGTTGGCCCCCCCTCATGACACCAGCACCGACCTCACAGAGGTGATGGAGCAGATCAACAGCTCCTTCCCATCCTGCTCCAGTGAGTACCAATGAACCAACACCTTCTCCTTCCATTGTTTTTCCTGGTGTGGGGCCCGCTGTCTTCTCAGATAAGAGAACAAACACCTGTATTAGAAACCGGATTGAATGCTAATTGAAAATAAAGTGAACACTCTGTATGTCAGCAAAGCACAAAAAGCCCAGCATAGATCCCATCCCATCCTGGGGTACGGGACGGTGCAGTCCTACTCTTGGAGACTTGGCTGAGCCTGTGAGCCTGATAACATGAAGGCAAATAAAATAAGTCTGTTTTTTGTTTTGTTTTTTTTTTAAGAAGAAATTATTCTCTTCGGTGTGAGCTATAGTAAGAAATGTGTATTAATTGAAAATGGAGCTTTCAGTGGCATGCCAAACAAGGCAAGAAATAGCCTTCTCTAATGTAATTTCTTTTCCAGACATTGATCTCTGATATCGTCAGATGCAGAAGGGATTATTTTCAGGGTTTCCTCTTGTTTTCTTCTGGTTTCTTTTCTTATGGGATAAAGTAGTCACTGTGTAAAGGCCAGGCCATTAAAGGTCTCACAGAACATAACCCTGTGAATGTTCCATATGAACAACCAAGAGCCAGATAATAACAAAATAGAAGCAGCTCAATTCCTAGAAGAACTTATTAATAATTCTTATTTATTGATTTTCTTCAAACATTTTGTCTTCAGCATCTTGCCACTTTGCAGTGTTTGCTGAGCTCTCATCAAAAACACTTCTTCTGTTTCACACAGAAACAATTGACTTAAATACATGTACATACTATTTAATGCTACAATTACATTTTTAAAAATTGTTTAAAGAAATATGAATATACTAGTTATAATATTTATAAATTATTTGTGATTTTAAAATCTAGGCAGCCTCTAAAGACTTTAGTAAGTATATATACTATCATTTATCATATATTATATATGTGTGGTATACATATAAGCAGCCTCTCATCTTACCCTTTTCCATCTGCTTTTCAGAAAATACTATCCTAAATGAGGAAAAAAACATTATCAGGCGTATAGATAAATACGATATACTGAATTCATTTACAAAGTATCCTTCAATTTACGCCAGTCTACAGTTTACAAAATCGATCATTAGCAGGAAGTGCAAACAGCTATTTGAAAAATAGTCATTTCTGAACTTTGGGAGTATTTGCCTAAGGAACATATTACAGTTTCTACAGCACATAAATCTATTTGTACTTGGGACTGTGTCATTTTACAGGTTATAATTTGTAGTTCTACTTCTCGAATTTGCTGAATCGCATTTACTCTATGACAGTCCCCACTCAGCCCCTAAAAAAAGCTTGTGTATACTGTAGATATTTACAGAGGCATTAAGTTCATAGGCTATCAGATCGTTGCTTTTCTTCTAGGCTTTGCAACAGCCATAAAAGATGAACAGGTTAAATTTTTTATATTAATTATACTTTAAGGTTGAATTTTCTAGAGAATTGGCTTCTGAGGTTGTATGTTACCTAATGATTAGATATAGTCTTTCTAAGCCAGAATTTCAAAATTAAATTTACAAATGAAATTACTTTTTAGGTCGGCTTAAATCTAAATACATTAATAACTAATTTTTAAAAATCATGTAATCAAAGCCAATTAGAAGTTCTTATTTAAATATCATGATGGATGACTTCCTTTTCCCACTGGAAAGGTTAAGCTGTTGAAGTTTCCCCATATAGTACTGGGATGGTTCCACAGAATTCATTTGCTTTGTTGTCCCTTTTAAGTTGCTAAGCTAGCAAATCCTATCTAATAAAGAGGGAATATGCTAATTGACCCTCACACCATCACAAAGATGGTGGCACCCACAGCCAACAAGGAGGGGATATGCTAATTGACCCTCACATAATCACAAAGATGGTGGCACCCACAACCAATAAGGAAGGAATATGCTAATTGACTGCCACACCCTCAAAAATGTTGGCATCCATGGCTACAAGATGGCGGTGCCCAGTCCCCTCAGCCCCTCCGAGGTGGCAGGCCTTGCCATGCACCTGCCTCCAGAGTCCCCTCAGCCCCCCAGCCACCCAGGGCTGCCGGAGGCTCAGGTAAACAAAGCCAGCGGAGGCTTGTGCTTCTGGCAGTGGCAGCAGCAGAGGTGTGATGGGGGCATCACCTTCCCTTAATTGCTGGGTAGGCTCCTGCCCCTGAGGGCTCCTGGACTGTGAGAGGGGGCAGGCCAGGCTAAGGACCACCCTCCATCCCCCCAGTGCATGAATTTTCATGCACCAGGCTTCCAGTATTTTAATAAGCCTTCAAATTCCCAAAGATTACTGACCACTTTTGGAGAATTTTTCTAAGCAAATCAACTTGGCACCTTCCCAATGCAAAGCCAATCTCATGAGCCCCTGTAACTAATGAGAACTTAAAATTACTTGTCACTAGCATACAAGGAATTAATCTGCATGTCAATCTTGACTTGTGATCCTTTGTGGATTAAAAATTAGCATGGTCACAAGTTAATTTCTACTCCTGGCAATCTTGGAATTAAAATGAAATTGTATTCATAAATCCTAATTGCAGAATTGCCTACTTAACTATGGCTTTTTTTTTTCACTGTATCTATATATTGCCACATGTAACACCTTAGAATTCCTCTCTTATAGCCCTTTAAAGTCTTCTTTTAATTATTTACATTAAGTTTCAGAGCAAAGAGGCAGGTATGACCATTTTTTTCTGGCAAGGAGTTAATGAAGGGAATTTAATTGTGTTGTTTATTAACCAACATACACACTAAAATTTCCACTGATTGATATAACTATTTTTTTACTGTAAAATGTTTTGTTAGTTTTCTCATTTATGTCATCTCAATATATGGGATACTAATAGTCAACTGAGTTTTTTTTTTGCTTTAAAAGCAACAAATACTTTTAAATTTATTTATATCTATAGGCGTATTTGCAATGTGAATTGCTTACATTTATTAAGCTTGAGTGACATTTATAAAAAACACAAAACCTACAAAAATGCAATAATTTCCCAATTTCTTAAAAATATATTTATATGATTTGTTCAGCTTGTTTGATAAAAAGCTATGGGGTTTTAAATGTTGGTTTGGAGCAAAATGGATTCGATTTCTGTTTGGGTTTGGTTATTCGTTACTTAGAAGCGTTAACTCTCCCATGTGGTACTTAATACTAATGCAGCTAAGCTCTCCCTTACGTGTAGCTCACATGTGTGAGGAGGTCCACTCACTTTCTTCCTGTTGTAACTTACATGTTAGGTAGGAGGACTAGGCGGGCCCACTCTGATTCTTCCCCTACTGCTCCTGGGGCTCACTCTCTCCATGAAGACATCATAAGAAGGTTGTCTTCATTTGCTCTTTTATTCTTACAGAGCTACTAGCACTCGCTGTGTGGTCGCAGATATCTTTTCTCCCCCTAAGAACAGAAAATGAGAGAGGGAAGGAGTGAAGCAGGCTAGATGACTAGGGACAATTATTTGACACAGCACAGATGCTGCCCTCACTGGAGGGGCGGGGCTCTCTATCCCCAGTAGGGTTGAGTATGATAGAATCATTATGAGATTTTGTCAGTGAAAAGGAGAGATGAAAAAGCAGAGGCTTTAAAAACAATATTGCTAGTGGCTGCCCTCATAGTGCCCACCAGAGCAGCTACACTTTCCAATATTCTCTGTAACAAGGAAAAAATTAAGCTGCTAATCAGATGAAAGGTGAATTAGATGCCAGGTTCTAACTTCTCCAATGCTCTTAACTGGGGCCATGGAAGGCACAACTAGTAACCCAAGCTCCTATGAGGCCCTCAGGGATTAGCCCAGCCTTTTCCTTGATGTAAGCACACCGCTACCATCTTCCTAGCCTTTGGGGCAGGGTGAGTCAAGGGTGGCAGAAATGAAAGACTCATGCACCTTCATTTCCCTAATGACTTATTGGTCAGAACTGGTACTATTCAGCAAAATATACAGACTTTGCCCTGTTCTGATACATAAATCCAATACATGGCAAAATTTCAATGGGCAATTTTGAGATTTTTTTTTTGCAAAACTAAGAACTCACTGAATTCTTTAATGTGTACTTTTTGACAGAACCAGCATATGCTTTGCATATTTTGGTGGAATTTGTGTATCTTAAAGCACTCAGGATATGAAAAACTAGGGAAACTAGCCCTTGTTAAAGCATCTAGAAAAAAAAAAAAAAAGCAAAAACTGTTTCTTGTTTTATTAGCATCCATTTACCAGGCTGAAAAAGGCACACTTTTACATGCCATAGAGGGGGAACCAACCAAGCAACAGTACCACCTTCAACTTATTTATTTTGTTTTCTCTTTCAGCAAATCTCCCCAGCAGCAGGTCACAGGTAAGAGTTCATAGTTTTGTTAACAAAAATTCCAACAGAAATCAAAAGAGTGTTGTTCACATATGATTTGCAACTCAGGGACATAGCCCTCAGTATGAACTGAAGACATAGAGATGGGCAAAGTGTTTAGAGGCAAGTTTGCAAAGAGCTGACAATCAAAGAAACGGGTTCTAGGGGAAACAAGAGCACCAACTTACATTATTCATTTTCTGATTGGTGGGGACAACTGTGCTTTGAACAGTCAGCTGACTCCGTGGTCAGCAAGTGGCGCTGTGAGATTGTGAACCATGGGTAACATGATTAGGCATTTGTCCACATTCCAGTTCAGGTTCAGGCTTGTAGAACAAAAGCTTTGAGGTGACTTGCCAACCAAAATCGGACAGCACAGAGAGGCTGTTCATTCCAAGTCCACAGAGCAAAGTCAGGCACTGTAAGCAGCCTCCGAGTTCAAACTGTAAAAATTCAAAAGTTGGGCCACAAATTATATTGAAGTTCCTGTAAGACTTCAGATTGGTTGGCTCATGTGTTGACTACAACCTGGAGTAAGCAGATTAGCCACTATCAATTTTAGTACTACTTTATTCCCCCATGTAAATAAGTAAACTTGCTTGACATTTAAATGTTAGCTGATTTAAAAGATAGCTTTGTTACTTTTTGGGTGGGGGGAAGGGGAGACGAGTCAACTTTTCATTAAAAAATTTGCTGAGGCCTGTTGGCAGCCACAGACTTATATCTTTCAGTATTTTCCTTATCATATAGGTCCTCTTAGTGATAATGTGCCATAAGACCACAGATCTTTGGAGAACATTTTCCTCCATGAACTTTTTTATTGATCTTTTTGAAACATGGAAACATCTTCTGATTGCCTTATTGACAAGAGGAGCTGGGATCTTAATGAGAAGTGCACGCAGTTAGTCTTTAGTAACCAAGGAACATAAAGCAGATAAGGGATGTATGTGAGAGCTGGTGAGACAGAAGGACCTCACCCCAGGGAGCAAAATTCCTCTCTGATTGCTTCTGGTGTCTTAGTGAGTCAGAAGCTAGGACCCTTCAGCGCAGTGAGGATGAGAGGGAGTAGCAAAGGTGTGAGGTAAGACTAGAGGAGGTGCCACATAGACCCTGGAACAGACCCTGTGACTGACTGCCGGGCAGTATTATGGGGCACCAAGTGAGGTGCCTGTTAGTGAATATAATGTGAGCTCGGGGTGGGGCTGCATGTTGCTCTTCAGCCACATTCAAGTTCATGAGCACAGGATCAGAGTAGGTCAAGGATTACAGTTAATCGAAATGGAAGTCGTGATTTGGCCAAGAGAGTATGTATAGCAATTCAAGGGAAGAGTTGAAGGAGTGATGATAATGATTGAACCAGGCATCTACATTTGATAGGAAAAGAAGTGAGGATGTCTTAGGTGTGGGAGACAGGAAAAAGGTGGAAGAATCCATGCATTGTAGTATCAAAGGATAAATGAAGTTGGGCCTTAGCAGAAGTAAGCTGAAAGGATAGAGGTGGTTGTCAGAAGGTGGGGTTATTGAAATTGGAATGTTGGAGCAAGTGCAGGCATTTGGTCATGGTCCATATTTGGAACTTTGAGTGGCTAAGATGAGTGGAGTACAAGTTAGGTGCAGGCAGTGATCTCAAAGAATGAAGAAGCCAGAGTGTTGGAAGAATCATCTACGTAGGTGTTGAAATCATTGAAATTTAAAAATAGTTTTAAACTTGGTGGCATTGTACCGTTTCTTCATCCAGAAGTAAGGGAGCATTGACCCTGGGGTCAGAAGGTGATGCATCGTGGGTGGTATAGTCTGATGGCATGACATTCAAAGCTGGGTGTTTTTAGGGATGAGAGAGAAAAAAATGCCCTGAAAAACACAGGAGACCCTAGGAAGGAGTGAGGTAGTGTATGAGGAGTGTGGGAGATTTGGGGTGCTTGCACCAGCCTACTCACCTTTGGTACCTCCCACAAGAAAAAGACAAGTCCTCTCAATTTTAACTTGCTTTCCAGCCTGGCCAAGAGCAGCCTTCCAGACTTCCTCTGTGCTGGCTGCAGTGCTAGAAGGCAGACTAGGTGACTTCAGCATGAGAGGAACGGGAGCAGGGGTCACATGGGAGTCAAGGGTCCCCTCTGAACATAGCAAACTAGGGCATGTGTTCTGAAAGAAGCGCTTCTCTTTCCTTGAAGAGTTGACAGGCTCCTGCTACCTGTAATGGCTTATGTAAATGTTGTTCTGACAGCACTGTTTTCCCTTCCTGCAGGCAATGTGAAGGGCTCATCCAGCCCACAAACATTTCCTGACCTTCAGTATTGCCCTTCCCAGGAAATGCCAGTTCCAGACCCCATTGCATCAGAATCCCCACGGCTCGCTGAAACAGCTGCTGAGCGCCGACCGACCGTGTGTTTCACTGAAGGGTGAAACACTGACTCTCCAAAGAGAGAAGGATATTTAATTTTTATAGTAATCCTATGTTATTGTGTTCTCCTTCCCTTTCTACGCAACTGTAAATTAATGAGCAGAGCGGTATTGGGAAATGGGAATACATTTGTCACTGGTGTGTATACTGTATCCAGCATTGGGAAAGTGGGCGGGGGCTTTCTGATGTGAGAACTTCTTTTTAATAACCGTGACAAAAATTGCATAGGAGCTAGAAGACAGTTTTACATTCCTTTCCATTAACCTTATACACTAACTTCATGTATTTCTTCAACTCTTTTACCTTTATGGTTATTTATAAATTCATCAGCCACACAACCAAATAGATTTCCTATATTTGTTTTCATGATTTGGCCAATTAATAGGTTCCTATAGTTCAGTCAATTATATCACAGGTGTATGCATCAAGCTGCAGCTCTGTGTATACTTTTGAACTTTATTTGACATTATACACTTAATTTTTCTTAGCAACCACTTGGATAACTACAATTAAAAACCAATGGGTCTAACTGGCATGTCCATTGGTATTTTTCCCTGCATTTTATTTCCCTGCTCTCTATAAGTAGCTCTTGATTTCTTTATTTATTTCATCCCCCGAGTTATATGATAGAGACTTAAAGCAGAATTATAATAATCTCACAGATCATTTTACCAAAGGTTGCCTATTTAGGCATATTTTTATTTTTGTCACAGAAATAACACTTAGTACAACCTTTCCTAGTTCCCAAATCTTGATTTTTATCGTTACATACACAGCAGACCTTTATCCAATTGTAATGCCAGACACATTATTGTCTTTGGTTCCTTTTAAAGAAAATTGTATTATTGTTTATGTATATTTAAGCCACATATTAATTCTTGAAACTTCCAGTTCTTTTCTTTTTTAAAGCAGACACAAATTTAGTGCACATCTCATTTTCCCTTTTGGGGGGATAAACAGATTTTTATTGTCCTTGATGCAATCCGTGCTTTTGAGAACAATGTCTCAATAGCCTATGCCACCACTCTGCAGAAGAACAAAATTAAATGCTTGGGTGGTGATACCCTGCCTAACTCTGAGTGCATTCATTTAGGCATTTGGTTTAGCATTTAAAAATTCACTCAGTTTAAACATACTTACCAAATGTAGAGAATTGGTAAGTATATACTTACCAAATGTAGAGAATTTTTTTTTTAAGTTAATGTGTTTTGATTCAAGCACATGTGCTTTTAAAACAGCAGGACAGTTTAACTTTGGGTTCTCTTGACCTGGGATCTGGCCAGAAGGAGGCTTAAAGTTAGAAATTCTATTCTTTGTGAATAGGCTGGGTGGGTTGGGGGGCAAGGGTGTCTATTTGCAGCATAGATATTTTGAGAATAAGATTGTTTTATACAAGAGGAAAGCCATGACCACCTTTCTACCTCAGACCCATCTTCATCCATTGTGTTGGAAACAGCTTTACACCGCTACCGTCTGCAAAACTTAAAGCTTTTATCAGCCACATTATACCCAAGGAAAGCACCTATTTAAAGAAGAAAAAAAATTCCCTGAACTCTGAACTACAAGTTGTAGATTTGGTGTCTTCCTTGTTCTTTGAAAAAGTTATGTATTCGTTTTTTCCTGCCTGTAATTGTGTACAACACGTCCTCTATCTGCTATTAAGGAAAAACTACATAAAACACTACATTGTACTCTTGTAAGAAATATTAAATAAAAAGAAATATAATGCAGTAAAACAAGGGGAAATAAGTATGTAGTTCTTTGGAAATATGTGGACAAGTACTAACCCTAGACTATCATCTAATGTGGTTACATGTATTTTTCATCCTGAATAAAAGTAATTTTAACACAAGATGACTTTGATGTTCTTCTTAAGTGTTCACTGAGAGAATCTGAAGTCTGAATGCACGTTTATGAAAATAAAATAAAAAGATATAAGTCTCCTGATAAATCCACATATTTTTCTGCAGTTTCTCTCATACACATTATTACATTCTTTCTTGCTCTCATTTTCTCTCTTTCTCTATGTTCCTCTCTTCTCTCATATATATAATTCTCAATCTCCTTTACAGATGGAAGGCTTTATTAATATGGAAAAAATAATGTTGGATATTGAAAACATACCTAAGCCTATTGAGCTTTTTTTGTTTTAATAACTTGAGTGATTACCTTTTCAAATCCGCTTTTAGCCTCATGCTCTTAAATAATGTGCTTTTTTTTTATGCGCTCTAGATTTTAACCACTCTGGCAATAATTTAATCCATTTTTGAAGCCATCCTGTGGGAAGTAGTGTCAAGCAACAAACGTGTTAATTGATTCTAAAGTTAAAAGCTACCTGTGAAATAGAAGAATCCCCAAACATATAATTTGTTAAAATAAAGAAAATTGATACTCTAATGAACATGCATTTTAAATACTCTGCCTAACCCAAAGTAATATTCACATCAAGCATGCCTAAGGAAATAATTGTTGGTTTTCAGCACCTTTTGAGTAGATATTTAAAAATGGAAATGAGAACAAATGGAAACATTTGGTTTTTATGCCAAGTCTTCAACTTGTTACTTTCTGATATCATTGAGATTACATTTTTTAAATTTAAATGTAGTTTGCTCTTGGATATCTTCCTGGAAACTACCACCACCATTCAACCCTCAGTAGACCAAGTTTTTTAGAGACCCTTCTTAATTCATTAATTGAGAACTTAATGAAAATACAATATGACACCACACCACTAAGCCCTAAAAGTAGAGTCCAACGATTTAATTGACATGCATTACCAGGTTGTGTTTTTATGAGGTCAGTTAAGTGACAAGAGTGAGCTTGGTGGTGGAGGCTAGGAGCCGATCACAATCACATTATGTCCACTGCCACTGGTAATGATTTTCTGTTGCCACAGTAATGCTGCATGACAGCCATACCTCTTCAATGAAAAGCATTTCTCCAGCTCGTAGGATACGGGATTCAGCTGATGTAGACAGGACCCCTCTGCTCCCAGCTGGAGTTGTTCACATGTCTGGGTCTGACCAACTGTTCGGTGATGAGAACTGGCACACCGTCACTTCTACTGAATTCTGTTGGTCAAAGCAATTAGAAGGCTAGGTGCGGGGTACAAAATCCCCCTCTTCTGTGAGAATGACGGTAGAGACACAGGACACAGGGTAAAGCTTCAAGGAGGGGCCCTCAGGTTTCACCATAGAAACCTGAGGTAGGCAAAGGAGAGGATTTTGGCCAGAATATTAAAGCATTCATTTCCTTGGGCATTATGTTCATTGCCTCAATGGAATCGGAAGGAAGTTGTCTTTTTAACAAGACAATCTTTCAAAACAAAGGTCAAGAAGACCAGTCCATTCATCCTGCAGAAATCCAATTTCAGAAACAAACACAGGTAAGGAAACTTAGCATGTGTCTGCCCAAAATCTTATGAAAACGAGAAGCCCTCAGGACTGATAGTAAAATTAGAAGGGGGGTGGGGGGAGGGAAACAAGAAAAAAAATCCTAGATGAGAAATGGAATAAAGGGGATATTATTATAAACTAGAGACCTGGTGCACGAAATTCAGTCCCTCTGCCCGGCCTGCACCCTCTCCAATCCGGGACCCCATGGGGGTTGTTCAACTGCTGGTTTAGGCCAGATCCCACAACCAGCAGTCAGACATGCCTTTTGCAATCTAGGACTGCTGGCTCCTAGCTGCTCACCTGCCTGCCTGTCTAATCACCCCTAATCACCTCTGCCTGTCTGCCTGATCGCCTAACTGCCTGCCTAACTGCTCCCCTGCTGACTTGGTTGTCCCTAATTGCTCCCCTGCTGGCCTGATCTCTCCTAACTGCCTCTGCCTGGGCCCACACCTGGGACCCAGGATTCCCTCCTCCAGCCAGCTGCTGTCACCAGGACCTGAGCTTCCCTCCCTTTGGCAGGCTGCAACCACCCAGGACCCCGGCTGGCTTCCCCCAGGCCAGCCACAGCTGCAGGGAACTGTAGGTGGGTGGCTTTGCCCAGGGCCACAGCCACAGGTGCAGGCACCCAGAACCACAGGGCAGGCGGCTTCTCCATCTCCTGGCTGCAACCTGGGCTTCTCCCTCTCCCAGGCTGCAACCTCGGGCGCTGGCTCCTGGGACCATGGGATGGGCAGCTTCTCCCTTTTCTGAGCCACAGCCACAGGCTCTGGTGCCCAGGCCCACAGCGGACAGCTTCTCCTGAGCTGGCTTTGTCAGGAAGGATGTCCAGATGGTCATCTAAAGTCGTCTGGTCTAATTAGCATATTACCCTCCTATTAGTATAGATAGTTCAGATGAAATTTGGTCAAACTGAGTTGTTAATTTTTAGCCAGAAGAACACGCAATGCATAGGAGGTTCTTAACTTTGACTAAATGAGCAGGCACATGGGACATTGTGTTCCTGCCAAGCATTTATTTAGAAACATACAATTTATTTTCACTTTGTGTAAACTTACCCACTTGCTACTAATCTCTCATTCTGAAGATTCCTGATATAGTTCAGGAAGATTCCTATATAGTGCTGATATAGTTTTTATATTTTAAAATATGCTTACAGACCGCTTACAGTGTATGCTTGAGTTCAGTTATTCTCTTACAGACAGCTTATTTTTGGCATTGTTTTAAATTTTTTGTGCACAAATTTATGACACATTCCAAATTTTTATAAAAGAAAGAAAATACCAAAAGAGAGAGAAAAGTTAACAATTTGCCACAGCCTAGCTCAGTCTGGAAAGTACCAATGTTGGATTTGTAATTAAATAAGAGTTCCCAGACTGCTCTGGCATGCAATTAAAATTGATTCCTGATACAACATTTTAGACCATTTTTTCAGAAGTATTAAAACATTGATTTTTACTCAAATCTATAATTTTTTTCTTATAAAATGACATTATAAAACCGTTGGCAAGAACCGAGTCATTCTAGTGTAAATCTGACCTGAATGAGCCTGTCAAAATCTAGAGCAATCTCATTCATTACACTCGGAATCTCAGGAGTCATAGGAAACCGGACAAGCACACATGCTGTTCAGGATGTCCGCAAGGATAGTTTCAAAAGCTCATCCCTGCCCCACATGATACTCCTGCACCCTGTTCTTTTCCTACTTCCCCCGGCACCAAGCAGGTGTATATTGTTAATGACGCCTAATATAAAATGCTGCTTAGCACAAAACAAAATGCATGCTGCACGCCAGATCTCCAAAATGTCACTGAGGAATTAATAAAATTACAAAGGTAAATAGGGTCTTATGATTAAACCATGAATCAAAATCCTGCCTTGACTTGAAATTTAGTGGCTATAACTTCCTGAACAACAAAATATACAAGTGCCTGGGATATGCAAGGCACTGTTTGTTTCTAAAAACATAGTAGGGGGGAAACCCATGTGTGTGTGGGGGGGGGGGAGGTGCTCACCTAATGGATGAGCCCAATGATAAGCAATAGTAATGAAGCTGTGCCCTGAGAGTGTCGGCCTGCAGACCGAGAGGTCCAAGATTTGATTCCAGTCAAGGGCAGGTATCTTGGTTGTGGGCACATCCCCAGTAGGAGGTGTGCAGGGAGCAGCTGATCAATGTTTCTCGCTCATCAATGTTTCTAAGTATCCCTCTCCCTTCCTCTCTGTAAAAAAATAAATAAAAAATATTAATGAAGCTGGAAAGAGAGTTAATAGGTCCCTATAAATAAGGTGACCAGACGTCCCACTTTTGGCAGGACAGTCCTGATTTTTAACAGTTTGTCCTGCGTCCCGCGGTGTTTTAAAAAAGCCCCGATTACTCTTCGTAATATTTTAATTAATAATAAAAAGAAAAAAAAAGAACCTCCCCCCCCCCCCCGGTCATGGTGTACCACTTTAAATCTGGTCACCTTATCCACATGGGATATGTACCCAAATGTAGGGATACAGTTCAAGAAAAAAAAAAACAATGTATGGAATTAACCATCCCCTAGAGAACCATATCCCCAACACTTCACTGGGATGTTCCAGTGTGCTTATTGATGAGGTTAAGTGACCTAAAAAGATGTCACAGTGACCACTTAAAATGCACGGGATGTAGCACTACTTCCCCAATAAAAGAATTCCCTGGTTAAATAGTCTGGAGAAACACTGCTTGCTCTAATGTACATGGAGATTGACAAGGCACAGGGATATATTAAATGCTTTGAGAAATCCTGAAGTACAGCAGCCTGCAGGACTGTATATCACTCTGCATTTGTATAGGATATAACCACAGAACCCTTTGCCTTTTGCCTATTAACATCCTGCAGTGTACACTTTGGATGTTGAATTAATGTCATAGCTTTTAATCTTGCAAACACATCTAGGTGGTAATCCCAGGAAGTCTAGGAAAAAATGACAAGTGAATAGTAAAACAGTTATTAGTCTAAAGATTTTTATATGGAAAGTAATCTTGTGTGCCAATGAATATATTCCTATTATTAAAGAGATATGCTAAAACCTGGGTCAGAATCCAGGCAGTGTGCCTTTAGCTCAGCTCTGTCCTTGGTTCAGAAAATATATATATTTCTAAAGAAAAATAATGTCTATTTTTAATAATCCTTGTCTTCCTAACTGAGCCAGGCCTAGCAAGCACTACTAAACTAGGCATGAATTACAAAACAACAGGATCGAGGAATGGCTGGGGTATCCAAAACTGTTTCCTCTTTTTGTTTGTTTATTTCTTTAATTAATCATGGGAATTCCTGTTTTCTGCTAAAACTGATAAAAATAGCCGTGTGTCAGATAGATGAACTGGCTGGAGCATCATCCTTTACACAAAAAGTTTTTGGAGTTTGATTCCCAGTCAGCGCACATACCTAGGTTGCAGGTTTGATCCCCTGTTGAGGTGCATATAAGAAGCAGCCAATCTCTCTCTCTCACTCTCTCTCCCTCCCCCCCTTTCTATCTCTAAAATCAATAAACATATCCTCAGGTCAGGAATTAAAGAAAACAACAACTGACAAAACAGAATGTGACTGCCATGTAAGAAACAGAGCTATAAATACCATTTATTATTTCTCCTCCTAAAAGCACTTTTAAGGTCTGACTCTTCTGCATGAAGATAAAAAGTCTGTCATACTTCTCTCTCAGATCTGTTTATAAAAATGTTTTATAAAACAAAACAATGCTCTAGAGCAGTGATTTTTCAACTGGTATGCGGAAAAAATTTTTAAAATACACAACACCTGACTATTTAGTCAGGGGCACTGGCCTCTTTTCCCCTAGATTGTCAAATTAAAAAATGACAGCAGCCAACACAATAGTCATCCAGTGTGAATGCCCTGTCTTGAACCATAAATATAGGTCATATAATAGAGTTGCATCTAATTGGTCATGCCACATAATAAGGATGCATCTGATTGGTTAATTCTTGATACCAGAAACCCTTATGTACAACTATAGGCACCTGGTTTTTTAAAGTCACTTTGGAGCAAAAGGGGTAGGTAACTACTATGATTATTTTTTTGTAAGTCAATCAGAATTATACCTACTTTTTGTCAGATCAGCAAATATATATATATGTATATATATATATATACACACATATATATATATATACATATATATATACATATATATATATATATATATATATATATATATATATGGCATGCCACAGAATTTTAGTAAGTAGTTTATGTGTGCCATAAGATGAAAAAGGTTGAAAATTGCTGCTCTAGATTGTCACAGCCTGTTTGAATTATTTTCTAAATCTATTCCTTTAGTTCATTGAGTAAACATGCACTAATGATTAAATTAATTTCTCACATTTTATTGATAATTTAAAAGGGAATCCTAGATAGTAGTTATTGGAACTGTGCACTGAGCATGTGAGTGGATCCTCTTGAGATTTGTTATCAAATATCAATACTCTTAGATTTTATAGGGAAAGATAAAGTGTTCAAACAGAACTCCTGAGTTGTAACAGTTTAGGACCAAACCCATGAATAACAGGGATCAGAGTCACTGTGACTGACCTAGCCTCAAAGCTAATTAGTTGATTTAATATTAACTGGTTTTTGTAAAATTAAACACAGCTGGATATTAAAGCAGTAAACTGTCCTTCCATCACCTTCCTCAGAATCACCTGGAGTTTGATTAGGTCCTTCCAAGATCTGAATATGAAGCTCTACAGGTCATGCTCAGGAATCTCCATTAAATATGCCTGTGGGTTTCCCAAACACCAAAGGCTCCTGTTGATAAGACAGAGCTGAGGCTATTTGTAAAAGCATAAGGAAGATCAGTGCTTGGTAGAGATTACGTAGCACCTCTGAGGGGGAAGGGCTTGATTAGGATTGCAGAACCAGGCAAGGGGGCAGGGGGGCTGATGTAATAGCTTAAGATTGGCAGGCATCACAAGGTGAGGGTTTTGAGGCAATGGTTTTGAAGAATGTGAGGAATACAGGTGTTTGATGGTGTCTGTTGAAGAATCGAACTGTTTGATACTCATATCAATGAATTTTTTTCAAGAAGTTTCTGGAATGAACAATGAAGTTATAATAAAATCGTGATGATGAAGACAGAGGAACACCAAGCTTTGTTATGAGGACAATGGACTTGTAAAGTCATGACAACATGGACAAAGGTAAGTGGGTGTAGATGCTCTTGGTTCTCAGCCTCTTAAGCCTGAGCTGAACGGGTAGACCATTAGTGTCTGGGAGCATGATCAAGCCATAATTTCACCACAACTCAAGGTGTCACAGTCATATATCAGGTTCCCAGGTGGCTGTTTTAACTACTTTGTCTGGTTTTCCTCTTTTTGTTGGACAATCAGTGGTTGGATCATTAGATGAGACAACAGCTACAATAAGTATGCAAAACTCCGGAGATCACAGAGCTGACCACTGCAACCCAGACAATTAGTTAGAGAAGGTTTATGATCAGAATTTGCAGTCCACTTCTCAGCCAGGAACCAAACCAAACCGAGAGATCTCATTGCCCATCTGAATAGGGGGCTATTAGCAAAAGTCTCTAAATTCATAATTTCTTCCTTTGCATTTTGGATCTTATTGGCAATGTTTTAGCTACCAGTGAAGTCTGGAGGGAGGCAATCACAACAATCTTCCCCTAAAGTACCAGCTGTTCCCCTTGAGGGATCCGAATTACATTTAAAGTTACTCTATTCTGACCACCTGATATTTTCCTGTTGCATCTTAAGATATATCCCATCAACAAACAGAACTATTTTGATGTTCTAAAGTTGTCTTCTAGCAAATCTGTCCAAAATATGCTAGATAGTTTGCAAACAGACAGTTGTGCCCCCTTCTTAAAGATAGTGGAAGAAGAGTAGAAGCATTTTAAGCATTATCTGGTATAAAGAAATAAGTAAAGGGAGTGGGGGGCAGAAGAGGATTTCCTAGGATCTTATTTGCAATGAGGTGCTTATTCTCAGTGGGCAACAAAAAAATGTGCACCATCAGGGACTGTCAAGTTTAAAGGAGATTCTAAACATCAAGTCAATAGAGCCTCCACTAGTACTGCTGTGGTTAGTGCCTCACAAGATCAGTAGACTTTTGCTACTGGTTCAAGAGAGAAACTGAGTAAGCTAATAGTCTCTGATGATTCTTAAGTTGAGTCAGAACACTCAGGCCTTCTTCAAATCTCTCATATTACATGTGAAATAGACAAGCTCACAGTAATTTGGGAGGCCCAGAGCGGGCAGTTTTTAACTCACAAAAAGAGTATCATCCTTAGATTCTTGGATAAGAGGTTGGTTGCTTCAGTCTAAAGTATGTCTTACCTTAGAAAGCAGCCTTTCAAAAGAGCCAAAGTCCCACAGATAATTCTATATCAATTAGGTTAATACTTCCTTGAGGCAAGAATACCAAGAAGTAAGGTTTGGGGTTGTCATCCTTACTACAAGATGGCGGCTTAGATAAGACAGGTTAGGTGTTCCAGGGACACTTCACATTAGAGTCATTCCAGGCATGGAGCCACTTCTTTCTTTGCTAGAATGGTGTGGAGGGCTGAGTTAACCACAGCCAGGAAGAGAGGTCTCACAGAAACTAACCCTGACAGCACCTTGATCTTGGACTTTCAGCCTCCAGACTGTGAAAAATTAATTTCTATTGATGAAGCCACCCTGCCTGTGATACTTTGCTATGGCAGCCTGAGCAGAGGCACTGTGCCCTTGGTAATGTGTGATTTAGATGTACCTTTAAAGGTATAATTCCCAACCCTTGGATGTTTTTGACATCTTGGAATGATAACACATTCTCAGTTTGCATTTAATGTAACATCATTGTACTAGATGGCATTTTTGGAAGTGAGTCACAGAACCAGTGCTCTAAGGGACAGCAGAGTGGTAAAGGGAGGTCACTCCTAAGAACCAGTGACCCGACAGTAGTTTTCCTAGGATATGCCCCAACGGAATAACACAACATTTTAGACAAGCCATTTATTGCTCTTTAACTGAGAGAAAGAAAACATAGATCTGAGAAAAGTATGGCTGGGTAGCAAGTAATGGATTAGCTAACTTCTTTCCCCCTCTTTGATGTCTTATTATTCAATTCCTCTATCAGCATAGTGGACACAAACATCATTTCTGCCAAAGTGATTGGATAAATGTCTGGCACCCAAATTCCCTTTAGGAGAGATCTGTTTTTGTGTTTGGAAAAAATACCCCAGTAGAGCTTGAGAATAACTAGTGACATCTCATGGTCTCCCAGAAGGAATACAACTGTTTCATAGAAAACAAAAACAGAAATATGTCTGTTATTCTAGGTAAGGGGTGAGGAGGGAGGAGACAATAGAAAAATGCCACTGGGGTCAATGAAAGAGATTTGCTGAAGGTCACTTGTTGTGTGGTAAGGCTCTTCCTTAAGAGTCCCTACAGTTCCAGTAAAGGTGTGGTGGATCCATGTATGGTGTGAGTACATACTGTACATTATGAACTCAGGTGAAAAGTGAAGTTTTAACCTTGGCAGTGATTGAGGCCTGTGCGCAAGGTACAGACAGAGGCATCCTGTCTGAGCAATCATCAAGAATTTGAAGGAATCATGTGAGGGCTCTTAGTTTTTTACAGGCCTTAATATTGAGTATTTGAGTCAAATTGACATACAAGGACCCTGGAAGACATTCAAACCACATGAGTAGAAGGAGAAATCCAAGTTGCCTTAAATTATTTAAACATCTGAATGGAGTTTAGAGGAATGTATCTGCCAAAATACTGCCATTGTACCCTCACTCTTCCTTTCACTTTAGCATCTTGCTTCCACCTGGCTGGTTTTCCCAGGAATTTTGAGTCCAGAAGAGGAGGGGTGAGGAACAAGGACCATGTCACTCTGCAGAAAAGGAAACTAAGAAAGTCACTGAGATACACAAACGGCTGCACGGGGCCTGAGTTGCAGAAGACAACTCTAGCCCTAGGCAGGAGGGACTAGTTGGTAAGGTCAAATGGCCTCTCAGTGCTCCAACTGGCATATTGGTGCCAAGCTGACTAATCATTCATTATGTCCCAGAGCTATGGTGAGCATAAAATCATGCAGCATTTCCAGATACTTGAGGAGCAGGCTGGCCATAGGTGTGAGTCTGAGATGATGCATGTTTCTCCTCCATGTTTTTACCCTCTTTTCATTTCTTTGCTAGCAGCAATTTTTTTTTGAGTCTTGGCTCAGCTTTTTCTATATAATATGGCATACATTTTAAATGGTTGCATCATTTTAACTTTAGAAAAATAGAACTGGAAAGGATTGAGAGGGTGTAGGACAGGCAATTTTGCACAGAGCTAGCAACCAGAATGCAATCCATCTCTCCACCTCCTGAGAGTTAAGGGGCCGGTTTCATTGTTGGTGCCTTCTCTTGGTGCTGACCAGGTTTTAATGCCTAAAGAGAGGACAGAGGGGCAAGCAGTGTCTCTATTCAGGTGCCTCTAACGCCCCCTCTGCAAGCAAAGGTTGGTTCTGACCTCTTTCCTTCTAAGAGTAATTTCAGCCTCTATAAATTTTCCATAAGAAAATGGATGTGAAAACAGTGAAGCATCACCTGGAGTTGAATAAGAATGTCACTTTTCCTCTCTCCCCCACAACCTCCCCCCTCCCCATTTCACTTAACTGGAGTGAACACGTTCCCTTGGTGGCAGAGGCCCAAGGCTAGCAGTGACAGAAATGGATATGAAGCAGTTGAGGTTTATTGCCATAAAGTGTTATGATTCTGTTTCAGTTGACAGGAAGTACCCAGGGAGTCTTCCCAGTTTGCTGTATTCTCATCTCCACTCTTTACTAAGTGTACTTAATTGGAAACCAGAATTTACACTATGGGGATAGATGTTCTTTCCCCTCCTGGAAGGCCATCACCTGGGGTGTGCTTATCACGGAAGGATGGAGGGGATGCGCAGACAATGCTTCCCTAGAGGCGAATCAGGAGGTTGGGGCCTTATCCCTCCTGCGGGCACATGCATTTGGGGATATTTACAGAAACCTCTGGAGATATTAATGCGGAGCCAGCCAGAAGGAAACATTCTGAAAACTAGCTCCTTTCAAATGAAGTTGTGGGTCATTTGGAAAGCACTGTTTCATAGCCAATTTGTCACCAGGCTCTCCCTCCCAACATCTCATGATGGGAAAAAGGATGGGGTGAGGGGGGAGGATATGACTGGGGAAGTGTATGTGGCTCACAGACACAATGTCAGAGGGACGCACAAAAGGACTGGGAGAAGCATGGGTGGAGAAGAAGAAGATAGACCTGAGGAAACTCCCTATGGCTGCCTGTCCCTGAGTCCTGCCCCCACAGCTCCTCTCTACACCTGAGGCCCATAGAACTAGGGATTTTCTGGGTGCATCAAAGCCCAGTCTTGCCAGGACCCAAACATTTTACTGGAAATACAAGAGGAAAAATACAGCCTGCGTGGAGAAACAACATGAAGTGTTCAGAAGCTGGAAGCTAAATGGACAGAAACACAGCTTTCCTCCCTCACTGTTTTCATGTATGAGTCATCAGCAGATCCCTCTGGTTCAGATGACATGAGATAGTACCAGGGGTCTCAGCGTGATAGATGGCGACAGTTTTTGAGAATGTTTATCATCCTTGCCAACAAGAGGCACCCCATTGCTTTCCTAAATCTCATGGAGGTCAAGTCAGCCTGCTCTGCTTAGAGAAATCCTTGGTAGAAATCCCTGCTTAGCTGACACAAAAGACAGATTTTCAAATGAGGAGACATGGTTGATGGTGCTCATCTGCACTGATAAATATTCAGGGAAACAGCACCGCACAGCGTGTGGAGATAAAACCTGTTTGACTCTGACCCTGTAGGTCTGCAGAGTCTTGACATTTTTAGTTGAGTTCGGCATCCTGGCTAGTCAGAGAATAAACCCATGGCTTATAAACACAGCAGGAAATCCTGCAAGCCTGACAGTGGCTATTGTTAAAAATCATGAGTTTAACCCAGCCTGCGTGGCTCAGTGGTTGAGCATCATCCCATGAACCAGGAGGTTGAGGTTTGACTCTGTTTGGGGCATATGCCCAAGTTGTGGGCTCAATCCTCAGTAGGGGACATGCAGAAGGCAGCCAATCAACGATGTTTCTATCTCTCGGTCTTCCTTCCTCTCTGAAATCAATAAAGGTACATTTAAAAAAAAAAAAAGAAAAAAATCACGAGTTTAAAATAACCAGTGTGGTTCTGAGCCAAGCAGCCAACTGCCCTTGGGAAGGACCAGGGAGACTGGTACACAGCGGACAGCGAGGACCGTGGGAGGAGCAGCGCCTTTGAGCTGAGCTGGACAGGGCTCCCAGGGGGTCCTCAGCTGTTCTCCTGTGCTCTCACCTACCAGCTGTGCACGGATTTCCTAAATGTCTCAGGGCCCCAGTCATCTGTGCCCAGAAAGAATTATTTTTGGTGCCACAAATCCCTTTCTTCCCCATTATGAGGGAAATTGTGTCCCCCAAAATTCTTATGTCAACACTAACCCTCTGGACCTCAGAATATCACCGTATTTGAGACTGGACCTTTAAGGAAGTGAGAAAATTAAAATGAGGCATTAGGATGGCCCTGCTACAATGGGATTGGTGTCCTTATAGGAAGAGGAAATTTGACGGAGGAAAAAGAGATCCCAGGGGTGTGTGCACAGAGGAAAGACCAGGAAGACAAGGAGAAGGCAGCCATCTGCAAGCCAAGGAGAGAGGCCTCGGAGGGAGCTGAGACTGCTGACATATTGCGCTTGGACTTCCAGCCTCCAGCAGTCTGAGGAAATAAACTGATGTTTAAGCTCCCTGGTCTGTGGTGCTTTGTTATAGCAATCCGAGCTTTCTTCCCTTTGCTTTCTTCTTCCTGGTTTTCTCTCTTCCATATGAAAACTCAACTTAAAGTAAACATTGCAAATTCAAACTTTACTTCAGTGTAAATGAGAAAAGAGACCTTGAAATGCTCCCTTCCTCTGGGCTGTCATGTCACTTGAATTCAATATAATCCTTACCATGAATCCCAGGATTGAGAATCTAAGTGGGCCAGACACTAGGAGGGATGTATGTGGACAGTGTGCCTCTCCAGATGGTCCCTGCACATCAACCGCCCAATTCTGGTGCTTTCCCCAGAGCCTTAGTCCAAAGGTCATGATATGGACCAGAAAACTGACCTATTTCCTGACACAGCGAAGATGTAGAATGCCAGGGTCCCTGTTTGATATCTTCTGCTATCAAAGGAAAACTCCAGTGGCCCACAAACTACCCCATCATCGCCATCATCATCATCATCATCATCATCAGAAATGTTGAACTGAGAAGGAAAATGACAAGCTTCTACTAAGGTTCTACATGGTAACAGGAACCCAACTCAGATTTAAACATAAAAGACATTTTTTGTCCTGAATAATGGCAAGTCCAGGAGTTGGTTTGAGTTTGATTTAATGGCTCAAGTGTGTCACTGAAGACACAGGCTGCCTCCTCTTTTCACTTTCCTCAGTGTCAAGTTCATTCTCAGACATGACAGAAACCTGAAGAAAAGGAGAGTGTTTCTTCCTGTAGCTTTTCTTTGGAACAATAAACTTCTCAGGAGCCTCTTAGAGGGTTTCTCTCCCCATCTCAGGTTTCTGTAAATAAAGAAGGCTGCAGGTGGAAATAAATGTCAAGTAGTGGCCAACAGTCTCCACAGCACGGCACATGACTTCTAAGTCAACATCAGATTTTAGAGTCACGCACAACAATGAATGAAAAGGAAGGGGCACATTGATTCAGGCCCTTTGGTGATCAAGAGCTGACAGCCACCTGATGGGAATAGACTGTCCAAGGAACACAGGACATCTGTACATGAGGAGCCATGATCAGCTGACCTAACTTATTTCATCCCTGTGACTATGCTGCTTTTTTTAAAAAAATCTCTGCTTGTCTTTGTATATTTTATTTTTATTCCTTTCACTACCCATTCATTGGCCATTCTCAATTATTTTCTATCTAAACTCCATGCAGAGACAGTTTGTGTGGTCTGCCTGGCAGCGTCTTTTGCTCTCAAACACTGTCCTGGACCTGTCCAGCCTAGGCTGCCCTTAGGCCTTGGGGTCTGTCTCTGGTCCTTCAATGTGGTGACCCTAAAAGAAAAGGATGTTGTGTGTTGTGGTCCAAATCAAAATTAAGTAAAAGTCTAATGTCACTATCTCAAGCAAAGTGGCATATTTCCTCAGGGTGTAAGAAGGGAGAAGCAGGAAAGGGTAGGGACTATAGTTATGTTTATATTTTACTTGTTAGATTTTAATTAGAGTTTCAGGTACTACAAAAATAAACTGTCTTGGAGTATTTAAGGATATTAACAGAATCCTCAAGTCCTGTATTTTTACTGTTATCTAAGTGCTATTCTTTCAAATACCATCATATAGTATAGGAGAAGGGAATAATGATGTAAAATTTTTAAAAATCCTAATCCACATATTGTTCTTATAAAATACTCATTCACCAGCCAAATGGGCTCACACTCTATACAGAACCAAGACCATGAATGGCAGTTTCTCCAGTTTCTCTCTCTCTCTCTCTCTCTCTCTCTCTCTATATATATATATATATATATATATATATATATATATATATATGACATATTATATGGTAATATATTATATGTTACATATATACATATATGTGTGTGTCACATGTGTGTGTGTGTATCTATTTCTATCTCTCTCTCTCTCTGGGAAATACCCAAAGAGGAAATAAGAACTAAGGATATAACTCCATCATTATTTATACATTTGATCATTCCAGGATACTTACTGAGGGTCTGTTACTTTGACAAGATCTCATATCTTGCCTAGCTAAACAAAATAAATACAAGATGAAGGACGTGCCTGCAAAGAAATCATATATCAGAACGGACAAGAGGAGAAAAATAGTCTGTAAGAATTCAGGAGCAGGTGTGAATTTAGGAGGTTGAAGTGAGAGATTTTCAAAGGGAAAAAATATCTTAAACTCAGGACATTTCATTGTTTTATGATTTTCTTTGATTATGTCATGTTTCTTCCCTCCTGGCCTGCTTATTAACAGAGACAGGCCTTGCATGAATACAGCGAAATAACAATATTCTGGGCATGTAACAGGCAATCAAGTTATCCTTGTCAAGTTCACCAATAAAGGAATAGGTGTGAACCGCCACAATCCTAATCATGATGATTGCTGTAATAATTAGTTCAAGCATGATTATTAAGAATTTTGTTGTAGCCAGAAGCAAAGGCTGACATTGATGTTAAGAGATTAGTCTGGAAAGGACTGTAATGAAGGCTAGAAAAGATTGAAGCTGATGGATGAAAGAGAGTTAAATGTGGTTGTCTGTGTGTGTGAATTCAAGTGGACAGAGTAAGCAGAAGTTTAAGATAAAGTGAGTCACAGTGGGAGAATGACAGTTTTATCATGATGTCTCTGGAGATGAAGCAGAAATAAACAGGACCACTCAAGTGGGGCCTGTATGGTCTAATAAGCTTATCCTATGGAGACCTTTTACACTAGGGAGAGTCTGAAGCAAAAGAGATTGGAGATAGGAAGAACTATGATAATACATGAAAATCACTTAGAACTGTACCTTCTATATAGAAAGATGTAGATAAATACATTATCAACATTACACAAAATTTCTTAGTAATCACTCGATTTTCCAACTTCAACATTTCTTTATGAACATTTCTTTATGAACATTTCTTTATGAACATAGAGGCCTGGTGCACAAAAATCTGTGCAGTAGGGGCAGGGGGTCCCTCAGCCCAGCCTGTGCCCTCTCACAGTCTGGGACCTCTCAGAGGATGTCCTCCTGCTGGTGTGCCTGGCCAGCCTGAGTGAGGGGCTGATAGCTGTTTGCAGGCTTGCCAAGCCCCCCAGTTGGGGACCCTCACTCCATGGGGGTGTGGCCAGCCTGGGTGAGGGGCTGAAGGCTGTTTTTAGGCTGCCCACAGCCCCTTCAGGGTTCGAGTCCCTACTGGGGTTCCTGGCTGGAAGCAGGTATCTGGGATTTATTTAACTTCTATAATTGAAACTTTGTTGCCCTGGTTCCCCCACTCCCCCCCTGCTCAAAGCTTGGGTTGCCCCTGGCAACCCAAGGTCCCAGCCTGGCAGGTATCTGGGGTTTGTTTCTCTTCTATAATTGAAACTTTGCAGCCTTGAGTAGAGCTCAGGACCTGCAGGGCCCTGGCTTCCTCCATTGCCCGGGGCAACTGTGGCCATCTTAGTTGAGTTAATTTGCATACTGGTTCCTTATTGGTTAGTGGGCGTGGCTTGTGGGCATAACGGAGTGAGGGTTAATTTGCATATTACTCTTTTATTAGATTAGATACCCATGTGCTTTGGTAGGCATTTCTTGTTTGATTGGCTACTTCCCAGCTCCATATAACACTGGAATAAACAGATGTGTGACTTCTATGCCTGCAAGCATGCCTGTTACAGCTGTTGTGGATGACCAGGGAAGTCTTGATTAGTAGAAAGATGTTTTTTTCCTCCCTGTTATACAGTGAAATAACTTACATATCTTAATTTCTGCTTCTTAGCAGGCAAAACGAAACCAACTTGATTGAAATATTAAAGTCATTTTTGCTATTATTCAGTAACATTCACTTTTCTTTGTTGACCATCAGTTGTTTTCTATCCCTGCTTCTCTTAACAGCAGTGGTTAGCTTAATTGCCTAATCTTTCCAATGCTTTGCTCTTCAACATTTTCATGCTCACTAGTGAATACATTATATATATAGAAACACTGGTGCAAACTTCTCGGACATTTTTATAAAACACCAAGAAAATGAAATTTCCTCAAGGCATCATATTAAAGCAGACCAAGCTGCCATCTGCTTCTTGATTATAGGCAGCCACTCTGAATGAATGATGGTACCTCCAAACTGCCTGTGTTTCTCTCTTGCTTTTTCTATATAAATGTTAAAGAAATGTATTTGGAAATTGCAGTGCTATACCTGTTCATGAATTTTTCTCTTGCCTTTTCATTTCATATGTTATATAAATATTATCTTAAGATACTCATAAAATATTTTTAGAATATGTTAACAGTGGTTGATTCTGCTATTTTGAGGCAGAATTTCTTTTCTTTGGGAAAGAAACATCAGTTTTTGCTTCTAAGACTTTCAACAGGTTGGATGAAGTCAACGCACATTATGGAGGGTAACATCAACTGACTCTAGATGTTAAGCACATCTACAAAATGCCTTCCAACATCTCTGAGGCTAGTGCTTGATTAGATTACTGGATATGATAGCCTTGCCAAGTTGACATAAAACCCACCTTTACATGGGGTGACTCTTAAGCCAGAAAAATTAAAATTGCAAATGGAAATGACTACAGCCCAGAAAGGGCTTGTTATTCCCTCTACTTAATAAACAAACACACAAACGAACAAGAAAATCACACACACATGCATATACTTATTCCTAACCAGAGGAAAAGGTGTTCTTTTTCTCTTATTTCTGCTTCTTATTTGTACTTTGAAAACTCACTTTGATCTATTTAAACTCTGTTCCTTTTTCTTAATCATTTGATCACCTTAAGGGGCTGACTTATGGTTATCTTGGGTCTTTGTAGATACTGTTAGATTGGACCCTCTTTGTTTAGTTTGTTCCATCTCTTTGTTTGGAGTCCTGCCTTTTGCTTGTTGAATGGCATGGGCAATTTAGTTAAAGGTTACTGGGCATGTTGAGTAGGAACTATGTCTTTGAATGAACTCATGGGAAAATTACAAAAGAAACAAAGAAGTCAATTGTTGAATCTGGTCCCTCTCTTTTTGTTAAAGACATTAGACCCTTTATCTTAATAAAGAACACCATTAAAGGGTGAGAAAGGTAAATAGGACCACATATCAGAGCACATCAGGCTGATGGGAAATTAAAAATTACAGCACAGTCTGTCTCTGAGGCACAAAGGATGTGGTAAGTCACCAGGGAAACAATATGGGATCTGGAGTTTCAGTGTGGCTGTGGGCCCTGGGTTTAAGAAGGCGGCTATAAGTTTATTCACTCTAAGCAGAGACTTAGGGGAAATGTAACTTTGATTTTCTCTGTATTACTAATGTCTTTTAGAGTCTCCATCCATAGGGAGAGAGAGAGAGAGAGAGTACTAGTATGTGCCTGGAGAGGAAATAGATTAGACCAATCCAGTAATCATAGTATAAAAAACATAGTATATTTTTCTTGTTAGATAAATAATTCATGCTCATTGTAGAAATGCCAAATACTTAAAGAAAGTAAAAATCACTTGAAATCCCCCCCCCCCCTCGCACATGTTGGTGACCATCCTTTCGCTGATTCAATAATTAAGCTGTCCTTCTGGGTTTCATGTTGGTCATTCAGATCCCCTTCCCTCCCTTCTCTTTCCCAGGTTGCATCTGGGCACATAAAGAGACTTCCTGTTCCTCCATGCCAGCAGAGTGGGAGGGCCTCCTTTGCTGGCTTCTCTGGTCTCTATAGCACTGTTTTTGTCCACAATCTTGGCTGTAATTGGTAGTGTGAAGTTGGAGGCTGATATGATTCATGTCTACATCATTCTTGGCTTGGGACTGTAGACCCTTCTGAATCTCTGTTACATCCTCAGTTTAGTTTCCTGGCCCCTACCAAGACAGGCTTATGGCAATCTCATTGATGCCCAACTAAGATATTTTCCTGGGCCACTTGAGGGCAGCAAGTTGAATAAGTCCTGGGGATCTAACATATAGCATGGCGACTATATATTACAGTATTGTATACCTCGAATAGCTTTCTCACATAATTCCTCAGAGGTAACTATGCGAAGTGATGGATGTATTTGTTTAATTAATTTGACTGGTGACCACTTCATAAAATACACATATATTAAGTTAGCACCTTGTAGACTTTAAATGGGTACAATTTTATTTGTCAGTTACACCTCAATAAAACTGGGGGAGGGGAAGAATTGTACAACCCACACATGAAGTAGTGATGGCAGCTTCAAGCTGACCTGCTCCAAAGTTCAAATGTGACCCAAATAAAACAAAATCCTGCAGCTCGATCACTCCCCTCACCTTAACAGCACCACCTTCTATTCTTTGGGCCAAACTCTGGAGCAGGGACACCATCTGTTGCACCTCTGTCCCTGTGCTGTCCTGTGGGGTTAGAAAGGATGAGTCTCTCCCACATCAGCCTTGCTCAGAAGCCATTCTAGTTGAGAAGAGAGAGGAACTGGCTTACCCATGAGGGAAACAGAATGCCCGGTACAAGGTACAAGTGCTGAGGATTGCCCCACTAAAGAGAGAATGAAAGAAGATGGGTTACTCCTTTCAGATTATTGGCTTTTGCAGTATTCTTGAAGATAGTAAGCTCTCTCCCTTACTGGCAATTTAAAAATTCGATGCCTCCATCCCACTAAACCTGCTCGACTCCCAAATAAGAGAAGATGCCCCTAAGACCTCATGATCATCAGATATGTTGGCTATTTCTTAGGCAGCTGAGGCAGAGTAGCTTAGATGATAGATGCTTGAATCTTTGCACCAAGCCCAGTATATGGTACATCTTTGGCTTTCCACAAGTATTTGTTGAAGAGAAGAATGAAAAAAAAATGCATGGTAGATAAATATTATTCTACCTCTCTAAGTCTATTTCATTTGAAGACTGAGGAATGAAGATGATATCCCTCCAAGGTCATGGGTGAATCTGTGAGTATACACATTCCCATGGCTAGACAGCAAGATATTAGAATTCGTCAATGTTTTCATGCTGCCACCTAAGCCAGTTGCTCTGCTTGGCACTGACATCTGTAAACAGGTCATTTGTATTCTTCTGTCACCTGCGGTCCTCTGAAGAAACATCCCTCAGGTTCACAGAAATTAGTTATCTCACAGGCTGGACCGATGATGGATAGGTGGCTTTTTCACTGGCCCCTCTTGGTTTGGGAGACGCCAGATGCCTTCTCTGTCCTGCGGATGCTGCTGGTGCACGTGATTAGAGAGCCAGGGCACACTCAGAGCAAGAGCACAAGAAGCAGACATTTCATTTCTCACCCAAAGGAGCTGTCTCCAGCGACCCAAGACTGCTGCTGCACTGGGACAACCCGTGCTGTCCTTCTCACTGCCCTCCACCCTCCCCTGAGAGAGAACCAGACAGAGTTGCAACCTTGAATCAAGGAGGCTGCCAGCTACGAGTATTCTCTTCACTGTTCTCAGCAGGGTCTTTCTCTGCCTAATTGTCCCATTTACTCTTCCTGTTCTTTTGGAAAAGCCTGGCATTCAAAGCAGATATAATTCTGTTCTAGAATGTTGCAAGGGATCGACATTTAATCTACCTGCTTTTGAATTCTGAAATCCATTTTGTTTCTTTGTTTAGATAGAAGCAGGACATTTGTTGGTTTGAGTTCTTCTGCTATCTCCCCCTTTTTTTGTGATTCTTTAGACAGACTGTCTGTATTTACTGTTCCATCCATTAAGATGGGAAGGACACTCATGATCCTAACATCATCCAGTTCTTAACACCTGTGAGCCACTAACAAACCTGGTCCCAGCAGTGGGGGCACCTTAGACACAGGAGATTGACTCAGGGGACATGCTCATACCCTGACCCCTTCTAGAGCATATTATGAAAAAATATCTGAATTTCCTTGTCCATTCATACCTTATGTGACTTAGTCTTCTCCCCAGAAGGCAAGCTTTCCTATATCATTTGCAACACTCTAGGAATGTGGCATTTTATCTGTCTTTCTGTATATTATTGATAGAAACATCATTGAATGTTTGTTGTTGTTGCAGAATTCACAATACCAATAGAAAAGTGGCTCTTCCGGTGCCCCACATTTCTTACAAATATATAGCTCCCCCTTTGCTTAAATGTGTAGCGTGTCTTTTTGGATCAATTCAGAACCAACAATGTGTTAGTTTACTATGGCTGTCATAATAAAATGCTACAGACCGGTGGCTTAAACAACAGAAATGTAGTTCTCACAGTCTGGAGGCTAGAAGTCCAAGATCAAAATGCTGGCAGATTAGGTTCTTCAGAGGCCTCTGTCCTTGGCTTGCAGACAGCTGCCTTCTCCTGGTGTCCTCACATGGCCTTTCCTTTGTACTCACAAATCCTTGGTGTCTGTGTGTCCAAATTTTCTCTGCTTGTCACAAGGACTTCAGTCAGATTGGATTAGGGCCCACAGCTTCATTTTAACTTAATTGCCTCTTTAAAGTTGCAATCTCCCAAAACAATCATATTTTGAGATGTTTGGGGTTAGGGCTTCAACATATAAATTTAAGGTAGGAGAACACAGTTCAACCCATAACAAAACCTAAGTTTTTTTTATGAGTATTCTGTTGTGCCAGCCATTGTGAGAAGCATGTATGCTCTTACTTAACCCTCACCATGATCTTAACGGTAGTATTCAGTAGGAGTTGCTCTGTAGATGAGGAAAATAAAACAGAAGAGATCAAGTGACTTCCCCTAGCTCCAGTGTGACAGGGCCATGATTCTGAGCTCTGACTCCAGTCCAGCCCTGCTTCCTTTACCACATATAACTCCCAATCAGTGATTGAAATCAATTGGAACAAATAACACCTCTGCTCAGAATCCTAAAGACTTTATCAGATCTTTAAAACATGTATTCAGCCCTACTTCTACTAAATCAACTAAGTTGTCAATTGGATTCAGAATAATTTCTCCTTTTTCTGGTAACAAAAATCCCTCACACCCTTTAAGAAAAAGCATAGGGGCCCAGCCAGTATGACTCAGTGGTTGAGCATCGACCTATGAACCAGATGGTCACAGTTCAATTCCTGGTCAGGGCACATGCCCTGGTTGTGGGCTTGATCCCCAGTAGCGGGTGTGCAGGAGGCAGCCCATCAATGATTCTGATCATCGATGTTTCTATCTCTCTTTCCGTCTCCCTTCCTCTCTGAAACCAATAAAAATATTTTTTTTTAAAAGAAGAAGCATAAGGGAGGAATTCTATTTTCATCTGAATGTAGTTATGGTTCTATTGACCTAATGGTGCCCTTTAAACTCCTTGGGACTCAGTCATTGAGGTTTTTGGTCTTGGCAAAGGTCAGAGCTCATTGTGGTCAGCATCTCTTATTTCCACAGGTGATTCAGAGGTTTTCTTCCTGAAATGCCACAGCCCTCACCTTTGATTTATAATGTCCAAAAAATATACTCTGAGTATGTCTGATTAGTATAAGCATGACTTAGGTCTGAGTGACCTCTTTCTTGCTCACAGCCAAACTGACTTTATGAGGTCTTCTTTCATGATGAATTAGAAGTGTTTCTTGGATCTGAGTGTGTTCTCTACTCTTGTGGCTTCCTGCGAGATCCTCATAATTGATGAGGTAGCTGGGCATCAAGGCTCTAAATGGAATTACACAGTATGTAGTCTTGCGCCTGGATTCTTTCACTCAGCGTAAGTTAGTTGTGATTCCTCCATGATATTATGATGTTATATGCAACCGAAGTTTATTTAATTTTATTATAGAGTAACATTATATGGATGTACATTGTTACCCTTCTTTTTAAAACCCATCTTTTCAACTCCTTGAGGCAAGTCTATGACATTAATGACCTTGCCTCTCTTATACGGTCTGGCAGCGTGTCTGACAGGTAGTACACATTTGTAGTCTATTTAAGTAAATGAAAGTTCAATATATTTCATTTCCAAAAATTTTTACAAAGAGACATTATCACTTTCACTGTGAGAGATTCTCATGAGAGTTTATTGAGGTTTCTCTATCATTAATATATATAATAGAACTAATACCCATATTCATGCCATGATGAATGAACTATGGTTAGCATTTGATTATATTTGTTTCTTTAAGAAAATAAAAACATTGTCAATATAGTTAAGTTTTTCTTTGTTTTTGTTTTTTGCCCCTGCTTCAATGTTCCCTCTCCCCTCATATACCACAGAACCAACTTCTATTGCTGTGTATATTCAGTATACTATTAGGTTACATAGTTAATCTTTATGTAATCCACAGTTGCCTGAGATTTTGCTCATAATTTTATTTTATGTATCTCAAGACTTGGTCCTGGATCTGCTATCTTCACACCCCCTCCACCTTGGATTATTAAAGTAAATTTATTCAGATTATGCCTACCTGGATGGTTTTTTGTTCACCTTCATTCTTTGTAATCTGTATATAATCTTAAATACACAGTTATTTTCTCTCAATGAACTGAAGATCTTCAAATATTTTCTGCTTTCAATTATGGACATTGATATTTCTATAGTTAGTTTAATTCATTCTATGTTAATCTGTCATATTTTCTTTTTGTTTTCTTTTTGAGGTTTTCAGTATTTCACATTTTCTTTTGGTATTCCATATTCATTTTGCTATGTGTAGAGTTCTTTCTATTTATCTTGTCTTGGAATAACAAATCTAAAGCTTTTTTTTTTTTTATTTCAGTGCACATATTGTTTATAAATTCTGAAAAATTCTCAGTTCTTCACTATCTTCCTAATCTTCTCTTCCAAAACAACATTTAAAGGAAAGAGATGTATGTTACATCTTCTCATTCTCTCTTTCTGTTTTATTATTTCTCGTTCATATTTTCTAACTATTCCATCTTTTTGTGAAAAAGGATTAATTTCATGAGCTCAATTGTTCATTTTGTTAATGATCTCTTTAGTGGTGACTATATACTTTTTAGCTTGTCAACTGAAAATTTAATTTTATAAGTCAATTTAAATTTCTACTGTAAGTATCCAATCATTTTAATTTTAAAACTTATATTTAGTAATTCTATTATCTAAGGTCTTTTGAATATTTTTAAAATTCTCACTCGAGGATATATTTTCATTGATTGTTTTTTAGAGAAAGAGAAAAGAGACTGAGACATCTATAGGTTGCTTTCTGTAAAAGCCTGATGAGGGATCAAACCCATAACCTTTTGGTGTATGGGACAATGCTCTAACCAACCTAGTCACCTGGTCAGGGCTTATCTCAAGTTCTTAAGGCATGAAGCTTGTCCTTGGCTGTGCCTGCTGGCTTCTGTTTGTGAAGAATTCCTTCCTTATATGTGAACTTGTAGTTGGAAGGGCATGATTTGTGGGAACCTGTGTATTTCCAAGAAGGTAACTTCTTCCAGAGAATATGTATATTTCCTTATGTAGGGACATTATCATCTTGGGAAATTTTTTATGTGGATTTCTTACCCTAGGGATTGTCAGATGACATATATAGTATACATTCAAGTTTGAAATGTAGTAACACAGGAGGTCCAAGTTCTTTGAGGAGAATTATTATTTTTCTACCTAGATGCTAGACTGAGGCAGACAAGAGACCTTGTCATCTCTCTGAACAGATGGATGATGTCTTTCTAACCCACCCTTTAATGGGGGGGTATTCCATTAGAGTCTTAGCTTCATGAGAAGGTCATTTTTTCTAACCCTCATGAGCTAAGGTCTCTAATCTTTTCCCTGTGTGACTAGAGCCCAAGTCTCTTGGTAACTGGGAAATGTACCTCCACTCCATGTAGCCACAGCACCAACTTCTGCCTGCTGCTTATTTACAGGTCTTCTTTTTGTTTTGTTCCTATGGGATGTATCTTTCTTGAGAGATATTTACTTATATTTCCCAAAATGTCTAGTGTTTTTTAAAGAGTGTGTTTCCAGTTATTGGTAGCACATACTGAATTGCCAGAAACTGATGTGTCTTTTGGGTTTGCATAGATAATCATATTTTCTGTGTCAGATGACAATTTTATTTCTTCCTTCCAAAAAAATATTTCATTTTCTCATGGCTTAATTTGCCAGGATCTTCAATCTTAAACTTAATGGTAATTTTCTCATTTAGAAGGATGATGGCTATAAATTTTTGGTAGATTTATTTAATCAAATGAAGAAAGTTCTCTTCTAACCTCAATTTCTTTTTCCAAAATATATTTTATTGATCTTTTACAGAGAGTAAGGGAGAGAGATAGAGAGTTAGAAACATCGATGAGAGAGAAACATCAATCAGCTGCCTCCTGCACACCCCCTACTGGGGATGTGCCCGCAACCAGGGTTCATGCCCTTGACTGGAATCGAACCTGGAACCCTTCAGTCTGCAGGCCAACACTCTATCCACTGAGCCAAACCAGTCAGGGTAACCTCAATTTCTTAAGATTCTTTTAAAAATCAGAAATAGTTTGAATTGATGACATGCTTTTTCTGTATGTTTTAAATCATTTTTCTCTCTTAATATTTGGATTTTGAGAATCACATTGATAGTCCTGCTAAAGTTAAACTGTATTTTTATTTCTAAGGTGAATTCAAATGATCATGATATCATTTCCCCCAACTTTTTATTTAAAAAAATTTCAAACTTAAAGAAAAATGAAAAATAACAGCTCAATGAGTAGCCATACATCTTTTATCCATGTTTGCTAACATTCGACATATTTGGTATGTCTATCTTTCTTTCTCTTTTCCTTTATGCACATACACAAACACACACAAATGACAGGCAACAGAGTATGGCATTACAAAAGATACTACTTTGGATTATTTTGAGCTGAAGGCAATTGAGAATAAGCGATATAAGAAAAACTCACTGTCCTTCCCCCTATTGTCCAAAGCAAGACATAAATTCGAAAATGTGTCTCTTCTACCCTCTCTATCAGAAATTAATCACTGGAGGAAACTTTGGACTTCTGTGAGCCCGAAGACTCACCAGGGGAATCTATATAAGCCTTGCTAAAACCATCCCTTATCTGCTATTAGTTTCTCCATATATTGGCCTTCCCACAATTTACTCTGCTAGAAGCTCCAAGTCTTTTCCTTCTTTGTCTTGCAACTTCTCTAGAAGTGTATTGTTCTTTTGTCCAGATGCTATACAAGTCCAAATTCTAACCACCCCTTTGAGTTACTCATTAGAGTGCTCCCATGTGTACATATGATGCACATGTTAATAACTTTCCATTTGTGTTCTCAATTAAAATGTCTTTTGTTGGTCTAATTTACAGGACCATGTGCCCTTGGCCAGAATTGAACCTGGGACCCTTCAGTCCGCAGACTGACGCTCTATCCAGTGAGCCAAACCAGCTAGGGTGAGAAAAAGAGTTTTTTATCTTTCCTGCAAATACACTTAGTATGTTTTCATGAAGTATTTCAAAGTAATTTCTAGGTACTTTAGCATGTATCTCCTGTGGGGGAAAAACATTCTCTAACATAACTACAGAACTATTATCACACTCAAGAAATTTTATATCATTCATATGCCATTTTTAAAAGGACATTAAATACACCCCCTATTTATATTTCAAGATTCAAATATAAATGTAGATGAAGCATTGCTGCTATGGCAAGCCCACAACTGGCCACAGAAAATAAAATGCAAAACCAAAAATGGGAACTAATGCACACATTGCCTTGGCTTTGGAAGGATGTGGGTCACTGCTGGCTTTCAGAAGGGCTTCTCTGAGGGAGAGGTGAAGCTAAAAGCTTTTACCGAAGTGGATGGAGGAGAGAAAGGGAGGGGCGAGTGGAAAATGGTGAGGCCAGACACCCTTTTGAGAAATTGTTTCGTGAAGATGAGCAGAGAAATAAATAATAGCTGGAGAGGAACATAAAGTCATAGAGGTTTTCTTATATTCCCCCAATTGGGTGATATTAAAGTATGTTTATATATCAATTGGAATAGGGAAAATATATTAATAAAATAGGAAAAAGTAAGTAATTGAACAAATAGCATCCTTGAGAAAGTGAGAGTGTATGTAGTAAGTGGAGTCCAGTTAGCTAGAGGAGGGGAATTGCTCTCTCGGTAAGATGAGAGCAATCACAGAATGAGTCAAGCACAGGGTGATCTGTGAGGAAATGGAATTGCTCTAAACCAGAAGTTCACACATTTTTCTGTCCAGGGCTAGGTAGTAAGTCTTTCAGGCTCTGCAGGCTATGCTGCTTCTGATGTAACTACTCAACGGTCATTGCATCTTGAGAGCAGTCATAATTGTGTGGCTGTCTACATTATGGACATTGAAAATTAAATTTTCATGTCATGAAATAACATTTCTTTTGATAGTTTTCCCAAACTTTATAAAATGTAAAACCCATTTTCAATTCATAAGCTATACAGAAAAATGCTGGGGACCAGATCTGACCTGCAGATTATAATTTGCAGCCCTCTGTTTTATATGGACTGCAACTATTTTTCTATTAGACATGAATCGGGGCTTCCATCAGCTGAAAGCATGGAAAGGGTGGGCTAAGATGTTAAATTTTGAGAGGTGTTGAAAAAACAAACACAGAGCCACAAAGTTCTTAAAGTGGTAAGGACAGATTTTAACCAGGAACTCTTGCAATAGGGAAAAGAGACCTCAATAAAGAAGTGACTGTCAAATTACAGCAACAAGGACAGGGAGGGTTGGTAGGGAGGTAACAGATCAGCCAAGGGACTTTTATGCATGCATTTAAGCATAACCAACGGACACAAAACACTGGGGGGTTGGGGAGGCAGGGGGAAGGACAGGGGGGAAAAGAGATATATGTACTAATCTTTGTAAAACTGTATGTAATTTAAAAAATCATAAAAAAAGAAGAAGTGAGCGCAACTCCAAAATGAAAAGAACAAGTGCGATGCATAGAAAAACATTTGGGTAAGTCAGTGGATAAAAATTACTAAGAAGAGACATCAATAGTAGAGGTTGCTCTTGCTACTGGTAAATGGACCTAACAGAATTCTTGCTCAGGGCAGGCTAGTGTGATCCTATATCACTGTAGGAAGATGGAGGATGAGGTATTTAATCAGATATTGAGGGTGATTCGGTATCAAGAATGAGAGAGTTGGCTGGCCAGTATGGTTCAGTGGTTGAGCATTGAGTTATGAACCGGGAGGTCATGCTTTAATTCTAGGTCAGGGCTCATGCTCAGGTTGCGGGCTCCATCCCCAGTAGACAGAAGGCAGTGCAAGAGGCAGCCAATCAATGATTCTCTCTCACCACTGGTATTTCTATCTCTCTCTTCTTTCCTCTCTCTGAAATCAATTAAAAAAAAAAAAAAAGATGAGACATCTCACAAAACTGATTTAGTAGGATCCTTACTAAACCTGAGTTATGTCACTCTGAGGGCCCAAGGCTGAGGCCCAGTTGAAAAAAGGCCCAGAGGAGTCTGACTAAATTTTGGTCAAAAGAGAATCATTGTCAGGGGAGAAGAGAAGGTCTAGTAAATAGTCACTCTGAAGTGTGTGAGATAAATTTGATTAAGGCTATGTAGTAGTACCAGTTTGCCAAACCAATTACCCAATTGAGATTTGTGGTAAAAAATAAAAAATCAAGATGAGTCTATCAGTAATGCTGTGTGATTTTCTCCAAGCTCACTCAGCAGATATGGCGCAGGGGAAGAGGCAGTGGTTCCTTAGGCATCCCCAGAACTGGTATTGCTGAGGGAGTTCAGAGGAGGAAGAGAGACACAAATAATTTAAGTGTTGGCTCTGTATTGAATACTAAGTAACTACAGGGAGAAGTTAGGGCATTATGTCATATTACTGAGTAAAAATGTTGCGATATTGGAGGTTTCAGCATTATTGGAATGGCATTAGAGTATACCAGAATACAGAAGCTGAGAATCAGAAAGAGAAAATTAAACAACTATAATTTAGAAATAGTACAGTTGATAAGGTATGGTCATGAATTACATGGTTGAGGTGGGATTGAGTGAAGAATTATTGGAGCTAAAATGTTTTGAAAGTAGATTTTTAGATCACAATAAATTGTGGTGAAAAGTTAGATAGTCCAGCAGTTTGCAAAGTCATTGAGGTGGGGGGTGGTGAGTAAGAGACCGTATATGAAGCAAATTAGGAGTGATTAGGGGTTTTGAAGTAGGTTTGTTACTGCCGAGTTTAGGTTCTTATTTCCTGATACAAAGGAATTTGGACCAGAGACATTGATGAAAGCAAAGGCAGCTTTATTGAAGCTCTGCACAGGATGAGAACACTGAGATAGGGTCCTAGATCCTGCGGACCCAATGTGGAGCTTAGGGATTTTTATTGTTGGGGGACACAGAAGTTGCTGGAGTTAACCAATCGGGCTGTAGATTGGCTAGCTTTTTCCTTTTTAGGAATGCTGGGTTCCCACTGAATTCCAGGTACATGTCACTAAAGCAAGGCATACTGGGATTATGCAAGATTTATTATGGGATGCAGGAAGGGACTTTGCCAACCAGGTACTGAATTTGTCTCTATGGTTTGTGACTTGGCTTTAGATCTAAAAAAAAAACTTAAAAGAAGTCAGATTAGTTCCAGGACCATTGTTTTTATAGCTACCTATTGATAACTGCCAGAGTTCTGGCAGAGCTTAACTCGATGGGGCAATTTTTAGAACATTTTATTGTACCTGTTTTAGGCTGATATTCTGTTTAAAAAAGTAAATGGAATTTTTTGTTTGTTTTCTTTGTTTCCAAGAAGAAAACAGGCACTCTTGTCTGAGGACATCTTGGCATGTATTTACTGTTTGTTCTTATTTGAATCCTTCCCTGGAATAAATATTCTAAATGAAATGCATCTCTCTGGGCCCAGTTAAGAACTTTCACAGTCTTCTGGTTGATTACATTTCATTTAGGGTCACAATTATTTTTAACTGTGTCATTCAAAGGAGTGCTCTTCTTAAACCCCCAAAGAACTCCCCAAAAGTAGTCAAGAGCTTCCTGTTCTTCATCAAATTCAAACTAAATTCAATGTAGAGCATGTAAAGCACCGTTTAGCTTCATATCTCCATATTATTGGTAAAATCTGTGGCTTTGCCTTTGACTTGCTTCATGAAAATCAATAATCTCTGGGTTGAAACCACATTGCTTCTGTTGGTAGTTGGAGACTAAAAGTCTCCTGAAAGAAGCTCTCTGGTTTTACAGTCACAAATTCCAGGACCACATTTGGGTTATGCAACATTCACTCACAGGCTTGGAAGGAACCAGACCACCCACAGTGGGTTGGTAAACACAGGCTGGTTAGTACGGGGTCTAGACTAAGAGAAAAACTGAACTGGCTAGTTGTCAGAGTTTAATATCTGCTAAGAGTATGAGAAAAAACAATGAGACAAGGATCAGTTTTATTATAATCACTCAAAAGAAAACTGTTTATGAAAAAAATGGGAAAGAGATAAAATGGGGATTTTTAAATGAAAATTATAAATTAGCATAATTAAAAAGAAACAAACAGAAAACCTGCATAGACTAACAACCATTAGAGAAGTCAAATTGTAATACAAATGTCTACTGACTCACCCATCCAAGATATACACCAGATCTAGTTTATAGGCAATTTTTGGGCAAATTTTCAGAGTGGCTAAACTATGGTTTTTTTAAAAATGTACCTAAAAATATAGAGTTAAGGCTATCTTATTCATTTTTATTACCTAGATTAAAAAACAAACAAACAAACAAAACCTTGGGAAAACATAGTACAAGAAAATAAAATTACAGGCCAGGAAATTGAATCTAACAACATATTACAAATAATCATCATAAACGAGTTGGTCAATTGAAGAATGAAATGATAGTTCAACATTAACATTTCTGTCAGTATAATGCTCACACTACCTGGAGATTAATAAAGAAAAAAGCATTTAATAAAAGTTAATATCAACTGATGATAAACATGGTAGCAATAAAAACTCTTTGGGAAAAAAACAACTTTGTAAACCAAGAGAAGAATGGGATTTTCTTAACTCAGTAAAGAATCTAAAATATCAAAAGTAAACACGATTTTGAATGGTCGTGTTAGAATGTATTCTCCCTAAATTCAGCAATAAGACACGTTGCTTGTTTTTCCTACTATTATCTACTATCAAAGTGTAGGTCCTGGTCTTTCTAATAAGAAAGAGACATGAAATGAAAGATATTTAGATCAGAAAGCAAAAGGTAAAATTGAAACTGTCATTGCTCGAAAACATGGCATCTCCTTAGAAACAAATTAACAGAATAAATGGGCAAATTCTGTGGGCTAAAAGAGAGCTCACAACACAGGAAATTCAATGTTTCATTACACCATCAATAACAAATGAAAAAATGCAGTAGAGAAAATCACACCAGCTTTATAACTATAAAAATATAATAAGTCCTTTTCAAGTGCTAGCTGGAAGTATGGCTTGACTAAGAGTTTAAAAAGATGAACGTCAGTTTCAGAGGAAAGTGGAACCAGGAGAAAGCTGAGTCACATGCTGCAGTGTTTTCAATTATTTATTCTACTGTTGGTTGGCTCCTAGACTCCTGCTTTGAAGCAGCTTAGTCATGTTAATTCTAATAATTCTCACCCACAGATGCTCCTGGTTGGAATATCCTTGCCAGTCCTCTGCTTGCTTACTCTGCCCAAGACTGAGCTCCTTGAAGGTCTGGCTGGTGCCTCCCAATCTTTGGCAGGTAGGAGTGGGCACAGCACATCTTTCTTTGCTGAATGGCTGGCACTTGGAAAATATTTGTTTTGTGCACAATTGTTATATATTTTTAACATATTTGGTCATCTGACAAAAAACATAATCCAATCAAATGAAATAGGTGATCTAACTGGCTTTATTAAGCAATTTATGATCGGGCAGCGTCCTATCTAGCAACTAGAGGGCATTCAGAGGGGCTACAGAGCGACAGCTTTATATAGGAAGAAGAGTTGGGGTAAGGGAGTTTTAACAAAAGAAAAGAAATGATGATATTTTCTTTGGGGAGAGAAAGAGAATGGGAAGCGTTTTTTATTATGCAGATGGTCTCTTCTTTCTATGGGGTGGGGGAGCAGAGAGGACCCATGTGACAGATTACTTGACCAGAAGATTCCATACTGATTAACTAAGATTATATTTCTAGAAGAGGTTGAAATGGCAGTTAGATCAGGTATTAAATTTAGGTTTGGTATTATAGGCTTTTTTTGCACAAGCAATGGTATTTTGGGCTTGTGGTTTTCTGTTTAATACATTGAAAGTATCTGTGTGTTGCAGTACACATGTGGAGGACTGATATAAATTTTATTTCACGTAATGATACTGTGTTTTATAATTACAATAACTCTGGCACTTAAATGAGACTATGCAGAAATTTAAGGTAAGGACTGGAGTTTGCATTTGTGATGAAATGTACCTCCCCCAGGAGAAGGCTGAGTAGGATGGTACTTCAAAATAACATCAGGCCCACGGGCCACTGCAAATACACTCATTCAAGGATGCTGTGCAGGCCCTTAACGCTTGGACGTGAATTGCATGCTTCCTTATTCATTTGGAGCTCTCTCCTCTCAGGCTTTTGTTTTGAAGTAATTAAGCCAGGATTGAGTTTCCTTCTCCTGCTTTCTTCCTTAAATGATCGCTTTCAGTTGCTTCTGATAAAGGAAGATTGCCTTTTATAAGCCCACTCCCTCTCGGGGAGGGAGATCTACCAAGAGAGGAAGCTGGTTCCGCACATTGGCACTGCCTGTCTTGACCCGGCAGCACATATGGCTTTGCTGCTTTCCTAATTGCATTGCCCTTTTAATTTATGATTCATTTTCCGCTCTAATATAGAAGATGATAATACATTATATTTATGCGTTGTTTTATAGCTTATATAATTTTCCAAATTTTTCCTTCTGTCTTCAAATAGCATTTTACTCAGAAGCTTAAAATAAGTAACTAGATGCTCTGGCTGAGGTGTATGTGGAAGGCAGAAGGGAAGGTGTAGCTCCGAGTTCTAAGGGCTCTGCCTCCTAGGCTGGTGGACCAAACTTCAAAGCCACTGACATGCATTATTCCCTTAACTCTTCAAACCATAATGGCAGGCACTTTTCACTCAGATTTTCCAGGCACAGGCTTTTAAACAATGCAGTTAAGGTCTTTCCCTTCATAAGTAGTAGAGCCAAGACTGGGGCCACTATCTTCCCAAAGGAGCCCCGTATTCTCTCCACAAACATGATGGGTAATGACAATCTGGGCAAAAATGAATTTTACATGTAAAGGGAGTAATGCTACATGCATTTTCCTTGATAATTATACTCATAAATATCTTTCAAATAAAAATTTATCCAATGGATTAAGTAAATTATGATTCATGCTTTTTATGGACAGTTTTGTAGTCATTAAAAATAATTTCATTGTTAAATGAAAAAAGAACACATAAGACAGAGCAGTGTCCTCCATAGAGCGTTTAGTGAGCTGTTATTTGTGAAAAATGTACACTTGTTTGCATTTGTGTATATGTGTATGTCCAGAAGATAATGGAAGAATACACTGGAAATGGACACCATTTCCTTCCGAGAGACACAAGGCAACTGGGGATTGGGAGTGGGAGGGAGAATTACTTTTTATTTTATATCACTTGGTACATTTGAAACATTTTACCATCTGTATTTAATCACAATAAGAAAATAATTATTACATATAAAATCTTGGTCTATACCAATATTTTTTTATTAAGAGCTATATTCTGATCCTCAGCCACATCAGGTTCCCCATGATATGTTCTCATGTCACTACATACCATATCTTTAACATACTCACCAACTTGCATACTCATCAATTATTTTGTGATTAATTGATTAATATCAATCTGTTCCACAAGACTGTAATCTCCAGAAAGTCAGGGCCATGTCTGTTTTTGCTCTTTTTATTCTATCAGGAAAAGTTACCTAAGACTGAAAACAGGTGAAAGGTTACGAGAATCCTTTCAATGTCTAGTGGACCCTCCAAAGAGACTCTGATTCTCTAACAGTCTACATTTTTTATTGTCTTTCAACTGATGAAGCTATTTTAGAGCTCTCTATGGGTAGAGGTTAAGTTATAGAAAGTGGATAATTATGCAAATGATTCTTTGGCTAGGAATTCAAATAATTTTTCTTGTAGCTTATACCTTATTGAAAAGATAACACCCCAAACATTACATTTTATTGCCATATGGGATATTAATAAGTCTTGCATCCATCAGTCAATTACTTTCAACACTCTTGATTACATATATATGTATATATCACATTTATGTATATATGTATATGTATATATGTATAATTATGTATATTTATGTATATCGCATTTATATATAATACAAAATATGATACATGATATAAATATGTTTATATATCATATAAGTATGTAATATATACTTATAGATTTGGAAGATGGGAAGCATATAAGATATAAATATAAAATATACTACATATAAATAATACATAACTATATTCATTTTTCAAATTTCATCTTTAAATCAGTTTTTAACATTTTACTGCTTCCTATTATGTCAGAAACTGGGAAGATCTGAGCTGTCCCTTTACTTGCAGAAACACCAGACTGTGAACAGGAAGTCACACCTGTGTTACTCACAGTGATAGTGGTGTATGCTTCCTCATGCCCAACGCCTTGTGGATGATGCGTGAGAATCAGATGGCTGCACCAGTGCATGCAGGAGGGTGTAGCACAGGAGAAAAACTCCAAAAGTATGAACTTCAGAGCTTGTGCAGGAGCTGAAACACCCACGGCTCCTCTCCTGTAGAGATAGATTATTTTTACTCAGAATGTAAATGGAAGAGGGGATGGTCTCCATCCTGGAAAGTGCATTTGGCTACGCTGGAGAAAATGTTACTGTTGTTAGTTATGAATAGAAAGGAAGCAAAGGGAGAGTCAGACATTGTTGAGCATATTCTGGTGGCAGAGACCTGCCTGCTTCAGTAGGAAGCTGCAGCTTCACACCCCAAGAAATCTCAACATTGTCCCTCCAAGGGAATAAACACCCCTCCGTCCACCTCAGGTGCTGGATTGTGTGGGTGGGTGGGGGAGCAGGGGCAGATAAGGACATGTGCGGTAAAGTCAAAATAGCACAGAGGAGGTGCTGGACCATAGAGGCTTGGCAGTCTAATCTGGGGAAGAGATAATAGGCTGGGGGTGGGGGTGCGGGAAGCCAATACAAGCCTGAAAGTATGGTATGCTGATTGCTTATAGTGAAAAAGTTTCTGGTTTCTCCCAAGCATTAGAAAACCTAATTCCAGGCAAACAATTTCCTCTCCATAGCTCTGGGCCCTAGAAATCACATGGCCTCCTGGACCCCACATTCAGGCTCCAGGTGGGAACGTGGGTATAGCAGCAAAGCAACCATTACAGCCGGGAACACAAGCGGAGCTAGGTGGATGCTGGACTGGGACTAAGCTTTAATATGGCGCAGGATCTCTGGACATTGACTCTATTTCTGGCCCTGATTTTCCATGGCGAGATGGGTAGGGATGGGACATGAGGGAACTCCTTGAGTTTTACTTTCTGAATAAACCTTGCCACCAGACCTCATCCTCTCTTGTGGGTCCCTGGAAATGCTTTCCCTCGCAACATTGCCAGAACCCCACATCCACAGGCAACAATAAGAGCAATTTTATTAATCTCTGAATGGGAACCATGCCTGTACTATAAAGGTGGCAAGCAAGTCACATGCAATACACTTCCATTGGCAAAAGCAAATGGTTCTGGGGGAAAAGCGAAACGTTCCTTATCCTTATGGCATGTCACGGTGCTTAGGAGGCACACACTGTGTAGCAATAAGAAGCTATCTAGGAAGGATTGCTTGTCAACATTACTTCCCTCATCAATGAGCTAAATAACATCTTTGTCATCTATTCATTTTATAAACCCAGGTGTTCCTCTAAGATATTTTGTGTTTGGTGTCAGACCCCACAATAAACAAGGATCTCAATGAAGTGTCATAACTTTTTTGCTGGTGGAGGGTTTTGCCTTCAATTTATAAAACATTCCATATCTGTGAAGCACAATAAAGTGAACTACATATAAAAGTATGCCTGTATACAAAAGTCAAAGTTTTAGCTGTTTGAAAATTATACTTTAGAAATTCCAGTTTCTTTCATAGTACCTAGCATATACAAGATGCTCAATAAGTGTGTATTAAATAAGTAATTAATAAATAAATACAAAGATAATGCCCTGACTGGTTTGGCTCAGTGGATTGACTGTTGGCCTGTGGACTCAAGGGTCCCGGGTTCGATTCTGGTCAAGGGCATGTACCTTGGTTGCAGGCACATCCCCAGTGAGGAGTGTGCAGGAAGCAGCCGATCGATGTTTCTCTCTCATCGATGTTTCTAACTCTCTATCCCTCTCCCTTCCTCTCTGTAAAAAAACAATAAAATATATTTTAAAATAAATAAATAAATACAAAGATAAGAATTTTTATTTTCAGAAAATTATTATGGAACTTTAATGATTTACATAATATACTCCCAACCCCTCCTTCTTTCTTCCATTTTTCACTGGTAAGACTTGTGAAATAAGCATTATTAATTGAACTACATTATCTAAAATTAAGTATATCTCACTTTGCAATTTATGTCCTATATTTCTTCATTCTTTTCAAGAGATTAGCCATTAACCATAACACATCTTATACCAATAAGTAGTCAAGGAGGGCTTGGAGGGCTTGATAATCATGTGTGATGTTCTGAGAAGGAAAATGGGTTTTAAACAGACAAGTTCCAAATTCCCTTGATTATAGTTAACATTGATTGGAGCTCTTTTGCTTGCAAATAACAGAAAATCAATTTAAACTCCTCTAAGCCAGAAAGAAAATTTATTGACTATGTCGCTGAGTTTGAGGGCAATGAAACAGCTGAACCCTAGGAAAGTCAGGATTGCAGTGTACAGGGATCCCGGAGAGCCCTCTCATCATCTCTCATCCACCTCTCTGTGTGTGCATCTGTATCCTCTCTCTCTCTCTCTCTCTCTCTCTCTCTCTCCTTTCTCATTAGCTGCATGGGCTGATAGAAAATGCCTGGTACCTCCTCCTCCCAAGGAACAGTTACTTATTGCAAATTGGTGACTCAGTAGGAAACAGAACTCCTGCCCCCTCAAGCTAAGGAATTGCTTTCCCATTGCCAGGAAAGGGATGGATTGCCCAGCTGTGTCAGGTCCCCAATTCATGAGAACAGAGGATGTGGGGGTGACATGCTGTAAGAATATGTCAGCTCCTAGGATAACCTTGTGGGTGGCAAGAAAAAAGCGTGTTTGTAGAAAAGTAGAATCAGCCAAATAATTCAGTAAGTGCTCTCTGGAGTAACTTTTCCAAACAACTTGTGGAAAGGAGCGCATCAGCCCAGCAAACTGGGAAAGCATTAAAGAGGGCAAAGGCATAGTCTGGCCATTAGGAGAGAATGGTGAGTGTAAAGCTGTAAAAAATAGAATAAATGAGACTCAGAGGGAGAATGGAGAAGGTGGAAATTTTCCAGGAGGGTGGTAATGGTGCCTGCATTCTCCTAGCGCTGTTTGGAAAGCTAACAAACAGCGTTGTAAAAGCGTTTTGTTATCTCTTTTATTGTCCCATTGCACTTTTTGGCAATGACAAAATGTTCTATATCTGTACCACCCAATTCGTAGTCCATTAGCCACATGTGAATATTAAATGCTTGATATGTACTGGTAGCTCATGTGACTGAACAACAGAACTCTTAAGTTTTACTTAACTTTAATTATTTAAATTTAAATAGTCACATGTTCTAGTGGCTACCATATTGGATAGTGCCAGATGCTGGACTTGACTGCACTTTAATATGAATAAAAACTATGGGCAGTGGCTTTAATTCTGGCCCTGCTGAAGATAAGATTTGGAGGGTAGTGGTTGGTTACATGAGTCTAAAAAATCAAGGTAAAGACTGTTGAGATACAAATATGGGAGTCAGTAGTGCATGGCTCAGAGTCTTTGATTTCCTTTTTTATTCCCTGAACATCTGACTACACCATCACCACCAGCATCCCTTCCTGCCTCTCCAGTACCTACTGGTCTTCTGCCATTTCTCATCTTCTTATGAAAAATTAGTTTCAAAAAAATTAGCTGTGGACTTGGTGTTAAATAATGCGGAGTTCAGATGGAATCTCTAATACTTTCTATCTTTAGCCAGAGAGTCATGGACAACCCAATCATTTAACCTCCACTCCTCTTCTGAAATAAGAATAAGAATATTTGCCTTACAGGGTTGCTGTGACATAACACCAATACAGGAGAAGAATCAATGTAAGATTTTCAGTAAGAACATATGGGTTTATTCATATTATTCAATTACATTTTGGTGTGCTGAGTTCATTTCTGAGGGCGATTGCATATAAACTGTAGAAAAAATATTGAGCCACAGAAAACATGTCTAGAATTAATGATGCAAGAGAGCTGCTGTCCACTCTCCTTCCCTAAATCTCTTCATATAAATGAGTGGCTGATCTACCTACAAATGAAACCATTTTTAACTTCAATTTTCTATGGAGTGGCTCTATTTCTGTTTATTAACTAGACTGCCTTGTTCTAGAAGATAGAATGCAGACTGTAATAGAGTTATAGAATTATAGGATATTAAAGCAAAAGATTCTTTAGGTATAGTTCCAAGGATAGCAAAATTACAACTTAGATTCCAGTCCCTTATCCTTTGACTAAGGAAAACACAGCTTATCCACTGAGCCCTTTTATAGCCTCAACATTGTTTTCTTCATAGTACTCATATATCTTCTGTTCTTCAGTGTTAGTGGGTAAATATCATTTCCCATATGTGATTTTAGTTCAGTTTTCTCATTATACAGATGGAGAAACTGAGACCTTGAAAATTATTTGTCTTACAATCTGCTTCATGTTTTCAGTGGGTGCCGAAATAATCCAAGCAGACAGCTGAATGTCTATGTGTATAAACTAAATATTCTTGTTATGAATGCGTATGCCATTTCCTTAACATCCTCTCGTCCCCCTACACATATAGGTGATGGTTCATTTGAAGTCTTTTTTTTCTGGTTGAAAGTAAACCGAGGGAAGCTGAAAGTGCATTTCATTTAATAAATCTTTCTTAACCAACATTGGCAGTATTGAAGGACTGCCTTCTTAAAGATATAGCTCTTGTATTTGCTTAATTAATTCATTTTCATGTGAATAGAGCAAAAGTAAAGACAAACATTTTTAGGTTCTTGTAATTTGTTATTTACTTAGTTCATTGCAACCAAGCTCTTCCATGCTTAAATGTCTTTTAACTTCTGAAAAATGTAGGCAGAGAGGTTTCTTCTCCTTTGGTCCTCTTTAGGGCAGTGATATATTAAGGATGCTATCACGTTTCAAGCTGCATAATAT
>PVJC01006220.1:0-55808 GCA_004026665.1 Murina feae | reverse complement strand
CCGGCACCTTGTCGCCTCTTACCCGCTTCCCGGTGCCCTCCAACCCTGCCGCCTCTTACCCGCTTCCCGGTGCCCTCCAACCCTGCCGCCTGTTTCCCATCACGGGTCCTGGGTCCTGCGCTGTCCCGCCCTGCAGCCGCTCTGTGCACTCGGGAGGTCCCTCAGCCCGGCCTGTGCCCTCTTGCAGTCTGGGACCCCCTCGGGGGATGCCCACCTGCTGGCGTGCCTGACCAGCCTGGATGAGGGGCTTTCAGGCTGCCCACAGCTCCCATTGACCCAACGTCCCAGCAAGGCCGGCTGGACGCAGGTTCTGGAGTTTTTTCTCCTATAATTGATACTGTTCCTTGAAGGCCTGGGGTAATTGATACACTGTTCCTTTAAGGCGGCCTTCTAACTACTAACGAAGCCTCCTCTGCTTCACCTCGCAGCGTCTATAATGAAACAATTGTTACTTTTTCTGGTTAGGCCGGAGCTGCTCTTTCCTTCAGCTCCGGAGGATTCTATGATTGTTACAATGTTTCAAAAAGCTGTGCTTTGCTAGAGGCAGTTTATTCGGAGCTGAGCTGAGGGGCGCAGCTTCACTTTCGCTCCTGCCGCAATGGAAAGGGCTGTTTACTCAGGTCCGTGAGTGGCGGCCGCCATGTTGGCTGGGCTAATTTGCATACAGCCGCTCTGATTGGTTGGTGGGCGTGGCTTACCCTGTCTGGGAGAAATGGTTAATTTTAATATTTCGCTTTTATTAGTTTAGATCCTTTTTTAAATATTAAAAAAGATAAGATGCTTATAGAAGGAGTAATCTATACAGAGAAGAAAAAAATGTGACATTTCTTCTCTACTGTTAATTTGATATATTCTATTTTTTATCATTATCCTTTATTTTATAACTTAATTCACATAATTTCCAATAATAGTTTATGACTTTCACTTATGAAAGTAAACACATTAATAAAAATTTTTAAAAATACTGTGGAGATGCTCCTAAAATTAATAAAATTATATAATTAACAAAATTACAAATAGAGTAACATAAAACTTTTCAATTAATTTTATTTGTACTACTATTTTAATGTATTCTACATTATCAGTATTCTATATTTTTTTACACAGTAGAAAACCCCAGCAACACCTATTAATGTGTCAGAAAACTATTAACTATTATACAATAGAAACAAATTTTCAATAGAGCTCTGGTCTTTTTGTTTATTTCTCCACGGCATATTAATACAAAACCTAATTTATCAGTAATTATTCATTGTTAGAGGTTTTTTAAGTGAAGTCATAGAACATTAGTGTTCTGAAGTAGAACAACTGGAAACAAATATTGGTCTTACGTGGGTTCTACTCACGACTGTATAGCAAGCTCATTTCCCCCCAAAACACTTTAGAAACTCCATGAGGAAAACACCAGCTTATGTTGTGAATTTAAATTCTAGATTTTAGGAAAAACAAAGTAGGTTATTCCTTAAAATGGCCTTTTGCCCTGGCCAGTGTCACTGAGTTGGTTAAGTGTTATCTTGTTCACCAAAAAGGTCACTGGTTTGATTCCAGGTCAGGGCACTTGCCCAGGTTATAGGCTTGACCTTGATTCAGGTGCATAAAAGAGGAAACCAATTGCTAGTTCCCTATGGCATCAATGTTCCTATCTCTCTCTCTTCCTCTCCTCTCTCTCTTTCTTTCTCTCTCTCTCTCTCTCTTCCTCCCCCCCCCCTCTCTTTCTCTCTCAAAAATCAATAAAAGCATTAAAAAAAACTGATCCTGTATCTTTGGACATGTTATAATGTTCACGGGATAATCACAACAAAAAGTTTGGAAGTAGAATAATGATGATAATCGTATTATTTTCTATGCTGATTTAAAATGTTCTGTTTTATATATTTCATACTTATAATAAAAATAAAAAGTTACCTTCTAATATAATTTCTGTATCAGTCTTTGTCATCTATCTAACAATTTTTCCCTTGGGAGGCTTATGGAATACATCTGGAGTATGTTTGTGATAATACATAAAAACAACTCATCTTTGTACAGAACTTTGGATTTGCTAGTACATACATAATATTATCACTCATGTTTATGACTATTTCATGTTAGTGTTGATGCTAATACCCTGAGATTAATATGTGTGTATGTTGGATAAAGGAAATGACTTACTATTCCGATATTCTAATTCTGTCATTTCTGGTCTCATTAAAACTGGATTCTCATTATTGGGAAAAGGAGATATACATATAACATGAAAAAAAGTAAATGAAAAACCCTATAGTTCTAAATTTGCATTATCTAAATAAACTCAAGATGTGTTTTATCTTATAGTGGAAAATAAAATAAAGTATTGTTTTGCTTCATCTACTGAAAATGCCTAGAAACAATGACAAACTCAACAGCAATGAGTACCCCCAATGTTCACATTAGTCTTAATATACCATTTCCCACTGAAAAAAAGGGGCATCCTGGATTAATTTTCTGATTCTAGAGCTGGGGAAAATAATATACAAGAAAAATCTGCAAAAGCTGTTAATTTTCAATTAACAATCAATGAACAATAGGTCTGAGTAAAAATTATTTAGAGGCTCTCTTGAAGAGATTTACAATGGACAAAACAGAATAACTTGACAATCAAAAATAATTAATAATTGAAATTGAAATATAAATAAACATTTAATTATAGTTAGTATTAATACAAAATATAAGCTAATTGATCAGTGCTCATTGACAATAATGAGTCAATTTATTATTTTGGAAACTATTAAAGAGAAATAATTATTTATTTTTTCTTTTCTACATAAAATTGTGTGAGTAGAAAAACAAAGAGTAAATAGGAAAAATCTTTTTTTTTCTAAAAGTATTTCAGCTAATAAATAAGGAAGATGTGAGAGAAATAGAATCTCTTCATTTGGCTCCTTTGAATTAATGAATCTGGGTATTGATCATCATTGGTTCATAATACCATAAGAGACAACCAAACATCAAGTGACTTCTGATGGTAGAACATAATACCATTCACAAAGTAGTTTTGCTCAAATATAAGCCAACTGACCAACAATCCAATGTAAATTTGATTTTCTTTAGACCCAACTACCAATAAACAGAAATATAAAGACCATGTTAAAGATTACCATGAAGATATAATCAGCAAAATCTAGACAGTAGAATAATGGCAGCCTATCATAATGAGTGAATCTTACTTGGATACTAATTCTAAAAACCCAAATGTAAGCATAATAAAAAAGTAATCTATTAGGTTGTTGAAAATAGGAACATTGTGATGATATTAAAGGAGTATTAGTTAATTTTAGATATTATACTGTGATTTAGGTTATATGTGTTTTGGAAAGAGTCCTTATTTTTAAAGATACATAATTTAACATTTATGAATAAAATGATGTGCTATCTGGGATTTACTATGATATGACATGGGAGGGGACAGTGAGAGAGGAAAGTAAAAGGGAATAGAGGTAAAATAAAATGTCATAGTACTGATAATTTTTAAATCTAGGTAAAGTAAGGGTTTACCATTACTATGTTGTCTACTTTTATACATATTTAAAATTTAATAAATTAGAAAGTAAAAATTAAAAAGAACAAAAGTTTACAAATAGAAGTGGACTTAAGAGAGGTACAGTACTAGAACATAGCATAAGGAAATCTCAATGTTTTGCTTCCAAATCAGTACTTTTTTCACTATACCAGAATATATCATGACTAGAGGCCCGGTGCACAAAAATTTGTGCACTCGGGGGGTCCCTCAGCCCGGCCTGTGCCCTCTCACAGTCTGGGAACCCTCAGGGGATGTCCACCTGCTGGCTTAGGCCCATACCCCAGGAGATCGGGCCTAAGCTGGCAGTCAGACATCACTCTGGCAGCCCAGGAGCCCTCGGGGGATATCCACTTGCCAGCAGGGAGCAGGCCTAAGCTGCAGTCTGACATCCTTAGCACTACTGAGGAGGCAGGAGAGGCTCCCACCACCACCGCTGTACTGGCAGCCATCAGCCTGGCTTGTGGCTGAGCAGAGCTCCACCTGTGGGAGTGCAATGACCACCAGGGGCAGCTCCTGCATTGAGTGTCTGCACCCTGGTGGTCAGTGTGTGTCATAGTGACCAGTCATTTGCAATGGTTCTGCTGTTAGGGTCTATTTGTATATTACACTTTTATTATATAGGATAAAAGCCTGGTGCATGGGTCGGGGCTGGCTGCTCTGCCGTAAAGGGTGTCACCAATCAGGGTGGGAGTCCGTTGGGGTTCCTGGCCAGCCTGGGTGAGGGGCTGAGGGCTGTTTTCAGGCTGGCCACATTCCCTTCAGAGATGGGGTCCTGCTGGGGTGTCTGGCCAGCCTGGGTCAGTGATTGATGGCTGTCTGCAGGCTGGCCACAGCTCCTTCAGGGAGGGGGTCCTGCTGGTGTGCCTGGCCAGCCTAGGTGAGGGGCTGATGGCTGTTTGCAGGCTGGCCACAGCTCCTTCAGGGTGGGGGTCCCTTTTGGGGTGCCTGGCCAGCCTAGGTGAGGGGCTGAGGGCCGTTTTCTGACTGGCCAAGTCCCCCAGCAGGGACCCTCACCCAATAAGGGTGGGGCCATACTGGGTGAGTGGCTTATGGCTGTTTGCAGGCTGGCCACAGCCCCCAGCCACCCAAGCTCCCAGCGAAGCTGGCTTGAAGCAGGTATCTGGGGTTTATTTATCTTTTATAATTGAAATTTTATTGCCGTGAGCAGAGGCCACAGCCAGCCAAGGCAGGCAGCTTCCTCCATCGCTGGGGCAATGAAACCTCCTGTTTGCTCTAGCTCTGTAGTTGCTGGCCACCATCTTGGTTGGGGTAATATGCATATAGTCACTTCACTCTGATTGGCTGGTGGGCATGGCTTCGGATATAGTGGAGTGATGTGATTAGCATATTTCCATTTTATTAGATTAGATGCTAAGAAAACTTGAAATTAAATGATAATATCCTCTTGGAGAAATAGTCTTAAACCACTCTCCCTGTTTTGTCTAGAAAAGGCATGAAAAGTAAATTAAAAACCAGAGAAGAAAATAGCCATTGGGCCTGTGTGAAGAAGAGCATGGAGAGTCTACCATTTTTCTACCTATCATTTGTCCAGCAACAACAGTTACTCTATTTCTTTCTCCCTGCTAACTATCCAAAAGTAAGACTCTTGAAACTACAGAAAAATAATTGAATCATTCTTCCTGAATGCTTTTTCTTGCCATAGCAATGAAACACTGATGAATCTTGTTACTATAGCTGGAGCTAGAGATATGTGCAATAGCCATGCAACTTTGTGTACCATTCGTCAGCACCCATGGAAGAACTATTGGTTATGCCATTGAAAGGAGAAAGGATTCTGCTACCAGGTTTGATACTTTTATTTTCTATCCAATTTCCAATGAATTTGACAGAGTGATTTTCAAACACATTTATCTGAGCTTCTGTGAGCTGGGTAAAAAAAGAAGGCATCGTACACATCACAAAATCTCGCTCTTAGGAGAAGGAAAACAATATTTATTGTGATTGTGGAATAAGGGCTTGAATTCTAAGAAATTTATGTTCAAATCATAGCCACTTCCCTACTGTGTGACCCTAGCCAACTCAGTCTCTCTAAGGCTAAGTATGTGCAACTGCAAAATGGTGAATACCTCAATCAGAAAATTATAGGTTAATGAGGTAATCTGCATAAAACATTTATAATAGAAACTGGTGCATACAAGTGTCCAGTAAACAATTTTACTTTGTATTGCTATTTCTGTTGCTATAGAAAAAAAAAACCAGGAAATAAATATATATATTCAATGGTTGCCTTCATTAAGGAGTCTTGCTTGTTCACAATGAAGGGAAGCCCACTTTTTTTCAAACCAATCATCTATATATATATATAAAACCCTAATATGCAAATAGACCAAATGGCAGAACAACTGGGAAACCAAACAACTGGTCACTATGACATGTACTGACCACCAGGGGGTTGGCAGCAGTCAGCAGAGCACAGAACACTGTGGGCGTCAGCCACTGCAGGATGGTAGAGCAGGTGAGCAAGGGCGCCAGACCAAGGTGGGGCACTTGTTGCTGTCTTTGGGGCGAGCCTCTGCTGGTTACTGAAAATTCTTTGCTCCCATGCACGCGGTCCCACCTGGCAGTCGCACCTGCTGCCAGCACCAGAGCCACTGCTTGCACACACTGTCAACGCCAGCCCCGTTGTTCGGCGCTGTCAGTGGGTGTGAGCACCTCAGGGCTTCTCCATCCTCCCCCCATCCTGAGGGGTGATTAGGGCAGCAGCTTCCTCTCACGCCCACTGACAGCACCGGCCCCACTCGCACCCACTGCTGGCACCAGTCCCAATCGCTCTGCGCCATCAGCAGGTGTGAGTGGGGCCAGTGTAGTTAGTGCCTGGGAGCAGGGCTGCTGGAAGACAGGGAACAGGCAGCCGTGGCAGGAGCCGCCAGGTGAGGGCAAGGAGGATGGGCCTAGACCCGGCCCTGTGCCCACTGCAGCCTTGTGGCCCACAGTTCCTTTCAAGGTGCACAAATTCATGCACTGGGCCCCTAGTTCAGATATAAAATGTTTAAATATACAAAACAAGTACATTTATTAACCCTCATTGATAGGTTACTATGAAAAAATACTATGATCATTCTCAATGGAGGGAAGCCACATATTAATCTATGAGACCAGATTTAAGGTCAGGCTCCAGATTTATCTTCTCAGAGACTCTGTTTTGAAATCTATTTAACAGTCATCATACTTCTTTTGTAATGAGTAAATTTAATAATTTAAAGTTGTCTTTCCTACTCCAGGCACTTAGTGAATATTGATTCCTTTACTTTGCCTTAATACAGCTTATTTAAATAAATAAAATTTAAAACAACAAAAAGCCAGATTTAAATGAGGACACTAGTTCTCATTTAGTTATAATCCCTTATTGAAATGTGATATTTATTCTAGACTAAAATTTGGAATTTTTTTCTAAACTAAAATACTCTTGCTAAATCCCCAAAAATATTTTAAAAATTTCAATACATGTATATATTTGCTTAATAATGCACAAGACATAGTAATGGATTAGAATATAATTTGTAATTAAAAATATACATATATTTGGAATCATAGCCAATCAAAATATTAAAGAGGATTATTCTGGAAAACAGTCTCAGGTTCTTATTCAGCTCATACTTCAATTTTTTTTAGCACCTGTGGGTGTCAAATGCTTTGATATCATCCTGGAGAAACATGGATCAGTAATCCTACGCTAGCAGAACACTAAGTCTGACGGAAAGGGAGAAATTTATGTAACTATTTATGATATAAACAATGTATCAGAACTATTTAAGTTGAACCATTTTTAACTTATATCAATGGCAATTTCATGTAGTTCAATTAAATATTTATTGTCCTTCCCAAAGTCTTTAGTCCTCCCTAACATTAATTTGTCCTATAAATGATCAAGAATTGTAAGCTCCCAGAATACAAATTTGGTTACCACTAAATAATTTTTATTTAATTATCTTCTTTGTGCTAAATGGATCAGAAGAATGGCACAACAAAATTATAACTGTATTCTATGTCATTCCCTAACAGATAATACATCCTAGCCCATTTTATTTTTAACAAATTCTAGAATAAGAAATAGCTAAATATAAAATATTTGATTATTTTGCCTGAATGCATTTTTTCCTATTATTCACTTCCTTCACATTATCCTGAAACTTACATTAACCCAACCAGGATTTGTCCCAGATTTTATATGGTAGATACTGTGGTAACAACAACTGTCTTTATTTTTGCCTAAAATACTAACATTTTTTGGGAGAGATTCTAGTAGTTGCAATGCCAGGCCCCTTTGGCTGGCATCTCTTTGTGACTTGGCGGAATGAAATCCTCCTGGCTGCTGGCCTCTATAGCACATGGCCTTCCAGCCACAGAACAAAGTAAGATATAATTGCTGTCTAATAATGCCCAACGATAAATTATGTATTATAGTTTCTGTTTCATGTACTACGGCATCAAAAAACCACAGAGATGGTCTTTCTCTCTATTTTCATCTGAATTTAATTAGTATCCAGATACAATTTAAACAACCCAAATGGTGGCCAGTGATGTGCCTATCAATATTTGTGTCTACATTATTATTATAAAATAGTATTATTATACTGGGATTATTTTTGAATATACTATTGATTGAATAAATTAAAATTTTTCATAAATATATGAATTCACAGACATGAGGCACAGAATTTCCAAACAATCTAAGAAATTAGGTATTAACAACTTAGGAGGAAGTAACACTCTATTTTTAAGATAGAATGAGGGCCATCTGCTGGGTAAAGCCTGTCGCATTCACCAAGGGGAAGAGCAACTTTTATTTAGACTTGACATGGACAAATAGAAAGTGCGTTGTCTTTCGGGAACATTATCCAGGACATGATGGAAAAACTGCCAAGGCTTATCACACCTGCTGACAACCACTCATGCCTGCTGGTTCATGTGGGCACGACTGATGCCAACATGATAAATATGCAAACCATTTCTAGAATCCATGATGTTCTAGGCAGGAAACTAAAGGACTCTTGGGACGCAGGTGTTGTTTTAAATTCTTTCTCCAACTCATTCTGTGGCTCAGAAAAGGAAAAATGCTGAGAAGCTAATGATATAGATGGTGGCAGAATCATAATTGATAATACCAAAATTGGTGAGCATTGGCTAAGTATGAAATGTATTTTTATAGGAACGTGAAAGAATACTTCTCTGGTGAACTACTGATCTAATTCAGAAGACTTCAAAGTAAAACTTATTAAAAAATAGTATCAAAATATTCACAAGGATTACACAAATTATATTCATATGACACAGAAAGAAAAACATTAGGGAGTTTCCCAAGGTGTTCAAATGATAACATAACTGGATTATAGCAAATATCAGTGTCCTCAAATAACTATGTATCAAGGGCCAGCGTATTATAATAAAAAGGATATGTGTGTATGTGTCCATTCACTGTGCACATGTGTATTTGACAAGAGAAATAGAAAGATTCAATATTAGATGCAGCAGTGTGAGTGTATACCTTAATTAAAGAAACCTCTTTTGAAAGGAAGATTAGAAAAATAAAATATAAATCTGCTGAGATAGAAATCTGAAGATTGTAAGATGCTGGCAATAAAAGGAGGCTGGATTGTAAGTGGCGCTATTTGTAAGGATTGTTAAAAAAAGAAGCAATAGGCTCAACATGCGGTCACTTGTGCTAAGCAAACCAGGACTTTGTACCTATCCTAACTGCAGGTTCAACCTACCCCAGGAAGGCCATCTTAACTGGTCAGTCCGGAATTTCCTTGTCGTTACTGAAGTAATCCCAGAAGACCTTTTCCATCCCCTAGAGTAGGGTGAGTTAAACCTGAAGTGATCTACTCTGCTAGAAGTTTCTATTTCCTGTCCCCTTCTGTCTGTAAAAATTTCCCATTTCTGCAGCTCTGCAGAGCTCCTTTGTGTTTGCTAGATGGGATGCTGCCAGATTCACGAATTGTTGAATAAAGCCAATTGGTTATTTAAATTTCCTCAGTTGAATTTTGTTATTTAACAGGATGATACAGACTATTTGGTTAGATGATTGAAATGGATGATTATACTACATTTATATCCCCAAAATACTAGGGTGATTAGTTACACAAATGATAGGAAGGAGGGAAGAAAAAGAGTGTTCAACTCTCCTTGGAGTGTTATTCAGCTAGAGAAGTTAATTTCTTCTCTTGCCTGACTGGCTGGCAATTTAATGCCTCAGATGCCAGAGGAAGCTGAGGATAAATAAGAAGCCGGTGGCACAGTTGAAATGATGTGACTGCGTGAATATGACTTGCCGTTCTCACATGCAAGACAATCTTGGGGAAGGGTGGTTAGTAGATAGAAATTATGGGATACAACTGTGATTTAGTCCATGTTTTAAGAAATCAGATTTTTAAACTTTTAGAAAACAGCAAGACCCAGGATTATTATATGATACAAATGCTCATTTGGAAAGTATTGAAAAGTCGTCCTCTGAAAATCAAAAGTAAAATATTACAATCATAAATGATCCTGATGAGAAGGGAAATTGGGAAACATCTAAAAATATGCCTGGGTGGGGAACATCCAGAAGAGGGAGGTTTAAAAATAGATATTTACAAAGAGAGAAAGAAAAGATGGGGCTAAGTGATTTTTCTATTTATTTTTTATTTTAGTGTTGTAAGCGGCATCAAACTTTGAGATTAGTTCAAAGAAAGCTCAATTTTAAAATATAATCACTTACTACCCATCTATTCATAAGTAAAATGTCCCTCCATCCACCTGGGTAAGAACACCCATCCGCCTTTTTAAACAGCCTTAGGTTTCTCTTACTTTTTAAGCACTGACTCTATGGATAATTAGCACTGGGATAGCAGGTCCATCATGTTTAGCTGTTTGCTACATGAGTACTCTCAGATAGAGAGAGTATTCTCGGTGATATAGTAGGTATTCATTCTGATATTACTCCCTGTGAATAACCTAAAATTTAGATCTCTAAAATCTAAAGATTTTTGATACCAGTAAATGGTCTTCCTTTGAATAACATGTTGATATTATACCCTCAGCTTTAATAATAATTTAAAAAACACTAAATAATCAAATAAACTAAATAACACTAAAAATGTTACAAGCAGTCTTTGAGGATCACTTTGTGTAATATTTCTTTAAAAAACATTTGTTTAATAAATGTGTTTCAGTGTGGACAGCGGCTACAGCATTTGGACAGGTTAAAGCCTCAGACTAATGGGAGGGCAGGGTCTTCTCATGACAAAGCCACATGCAAGTCCCAGCTTGGAGGGCAAAGCCACTCCAGCACAATTATAGCCAAAGGCTATGGTTATAAGCTTGAACCTAGCATCCGAACCTGTGGTCCTAGGTGGCTGAGTGATGTAGGCTGTGGTAGGTACAGCAAGTGCTGCCGAAACAAATAGAGCTCAGGTGCATGAAATTTAGTAGATTTGAAACCCATGAGAACATTGTAAACATTTGACCACACCCTTACTTTGCCTGGTGGAATTTGGCTATAAAATAAAGACTAGGCTTGCAGGCTGTGGCACTGTCTCTCCATCTGAGGGCAGTGTCCCATTTACTAGCCCCAACTGTATTCTCTTGTCTGTCTTTAACCCTTCACAGTCTGCCTCCCCCAACTCAGGTTACTCCTGGCCGTGCTGAGTGTGGCACACCTTAGAGCATGAAAAAATTATGTTTTCAAATAACTAATAAACTATCTCCCTTTAGTTATCATGGAAATTAACTGCATAAATCATTTTAATTACTTTTTGCTTTACCTACAAGGAAGCTCAAAATTAAATTAGTGCTCAGCTAGTATGACTACGTCTGCCCTGACATTGCCTTAAGTATCTCTTTCTTTTCAGTTATTTTTTAGTAAGAAAAAAAATATGGAAATGATAAAACCTGTCACAGTGCACACTTGATATAATGTGTTAAGTTGGTATTGATTTGTTTCAGGACAAGGTGTTGTCATCATAATTAGCTAGTTAATATTAATAAAAGAAAAAGAGCAAAGGGAGATTAAGACATTATAAGCATGGTCACTTTTTCTAGATTCACTAGAAAAAGTACAGTTTCACAAAGCATGTTCCTCCAAGGGGATTAACACCCCCCTTCTCTGGTACCGGGCTGCTGGAGAAGGCGGGTTGGAAGGAGATGGGCACATGTGCAGAAGTCAGGATGGCACAGGTGAGGCTCATGCCTGTCAGTCTAGCCGGAGAAACAGTGCAGTGGCCAGGGGCTGGACTCCATCAGAAGCAAGTAAAACATTGGAAAGTGAATTGGTTAGTTTGAAGAAGTTCCTGGTTAAAATCCCCAGACAAAAACTTCCCTTCTTCTCTTCCTCTGTAACCCACACTCTCTCATGTGTTCCTATGTTCTCTTAGCAGCCACATGGCTTGTGGCTGTGCTAACTCCATAGGACGGATGCTGGACTGCATGGACTTTAATATGGAGCAGAAACTATGGGCAGTGGCCTTTACTCTGACCCAGCTGAGGACACGGTTAGACTTTTTCCATGGTGGGACAGATGGGCATGGGTCCTTGGAGGGGAACCCTCCCCCCTTAATTTTACATCATCAATAAAGCTTTCCATGAAACCTATCCTCCTGTGGCATTTCCTGTGGCAACTCAAAAGGCCACTCCTGATGATAACAAAGTACCCCAAAATACAGCGTCTTATCATTGAATATTTTTAAGTGAAGGAGTTTGAGGAGAGGACAGAAACAGGAAGGTCATTCTGACTTCTGACTTCCTCTCCTAATCCCTTCTTCCCTGAAACACATCACAAAACCCTCATGTAGGAAATGCCCACTTATACCTGGAGGAATGGAACATCTTTATATTCAAAGACAAAGGGACACCAAGAAGAATCCTAACAAAAAGGCCTTGCTAAGAGTCCCCCATTTTACTGTAATTACCTCACTCTCCTTAACTTAACCTATGCCTCCAATACGGTCCACACTTCCTCAGACCTTGCACAGAATACTCTGGTCTAACTCTTCACATCTTCATCTCCTTATGAAAGTTTCCATGTCACACAGATTGTATGTTAAATAAATGTTTATGCTTCCCTATGTCTATATTAGTTTAGTTTTCTGACCCAGCGAGGAGCCTATGAGGTTAGAAAAAAATATTTTCCTCCCCTACAGAGTTATTGTTAGAGATTGGAAGGAGAATGAGAAACTGTAAAACTCCAATTTTAACTCCCTTTTCTGTGGCAAGGAGAGCAGGGTTTAGATTGGAAAAGACTATGAAAAGAGACCTCTGAAGGACAACACAGAGTCTTTAGGAAGGCAGCTCTTAGTTAAGTTTCTGTGCTCAGCGAATTGAATCCCAGTGCACTGAGAAATTTTTCAAGTAAGATTATCAAGCCCTTCTAAGATGCTAAGGACCATAGAGGCACTTCTTTGCTATCTCCAGGTATAGCAAAAGTTATATTCTGATAATCAACCAAAGCAAAATTTTATTATAGATTTTCAACTTGATTAGACTGTAAAGGGAGGCAGCAATTACTGCGGTATACTGAGAACAGCATGGTATAATAGAATGTTAACCGTGGAATCCGGTAAACCTGGGTTTATTCTGGCTGTGATATGCACTGGCTGTTGACCTTGGGCAAGTTATTTGGCCTAGCTAAACAAAACTGAGGCACAGGCAACAGTTATGTCATCTAACCATAAGTTACTTTTTGGTGCAGTGTGAGTCATTTTATACTTCCCTGGTTTTAAGAATTATCTGATGAAGGGATCACAGTTTGTCATAAAGATTATTTTAAAGTGAAAACATTTGAACTGCAGAAGGTACAGAAAATGATCTTCTCTAAATTTGCCTTACCTGACTAACACAGAATCTCGTGAAAGCTTAACTGCCATTACCCTCTCCAAGAGAGTTTCCTGTGACTTCAGCTGCCATGGAGACAGGCGGCCCATCCCACTGGCATAAAAAGCTCAATAAGGCATTCCATATTTCCCCATTGCAACTCTAAACCTTTTTCTTTTTTTTGAAAAAAAAAAGTTTATATTATTTCAGAGAGGAAAGGAGAGGGAGTGATAGGAACATCAAGAATGAGAGGAAATCATTCATCAGTTGCCTCCTGCATGATCCCGACTGGGGATCGAGCTTGCAATGCAGGCATGTGCCCTGACTGGGAATGGAACTGTGACCTTTTGGTTCATAGCTCAATGCTCAACCACTGAGCCACACTGGCTGGGCAACCTTTTTCCTTTTTTGTTAAGATAGTATGTAAACCTTTATTTCTGCCTATTCATAGAGTTACTTATCACTGACTCCTTTCTGTGCACACGTAAATAAAACTGATGTTTTCTCCTGTGAAGCTATTTTCACTTAACTTGCAGAATCCAACCACTTGAACTTACAAGAGTAGAAGAAAAGTTTTCCTTCCAATAGATAAATCCTGTAAACTAGGTATATATCTGGATTTCTACAGAAAATTATGTGAAAAGTCTAGTAATATCCTTATAAAGAGAGAAATCTGGACTAGGTGGTCTACTTTCTTGGATTTTTTATAATTTGAATATATACTGGTTCTTGATCCAGCTTCCTAATATAATCACCAGATGATTATTTTTTAAATTCCCACACCTAAGTCATACCTCAGTCCATTTTATTCAGTCAATGTTGAGAACCACTGTCCTAAAGGGAAATTTCTAGATGGATACTTGCATGTACGTAGCTTTCCCTGGCTTTGTCCTCCCCGAAATGTGTATAGCTTTGTTTTTGTTTTGTTTTGTTTTTTAATTTTTCATCTGGAATGAGAACCACAAAATCCAATTAAATTTGAAAATGACAGGCTTTAGCATGCGGTGAAATCTAATAAGATAAAAGAAAACAGAAGAAAAGGTTAAGTTGTGCACATAGTTTAAAATTAAAATCATCACTGCATAAGTACAAAACACTGTAATGTAACGTAAGAGCATCAGTCCCTATTACTCTTTTCATTTTCTATTTCTGGCTGTTGTTTTTAGGTATTAATAAGGATGAACATTTGTGTTTATAGTGTGCCATACACTGTGATAAGTGCTTTCCACCTATTGCCTCACTTAATCCTCATAACTCAGGAACAACAAACATAATTCTATTTTCTAGCCAAACAACTGCTCAGAGACCTTAAGTGACTTCAGAAGGATAAACTAGCCAGGAAAGCAAGGGCTTAACACTGTATCTGCTAGCTGAGCCACTGGCCCACACTACAAAGCCATAGTCGATTTTCACTGGACTGGATCTGCTACACAGCTGGAGGTAGGGTAGACTCTAATTAGTGTCTAGAGACACTAAAACACAAGTTCTCAACAAAGAAGGGAAGGGAGGGCCCTGCCATGTCACCCCCTACAGGGCAAAATTGGCTCTTGAGCAAGAACAAATCTGTAGTACAGTAGTTCCGTCCCCCCTTATGTGTGGTTTCCCTTTCTGTGGTTTAATTATCCACAGTCAACCTTGGTCTGAAAATATTAAATGGGAAATTCCACAAATAAACAATAAATTCTAAATTGTGCCCTGTTCTGGGTAGTGTGAGGAAATCTCACACCACGCCACTCTGTTTGGCCTTGTTAATCATTCCTCTGTCTAGGATATTTCTGCTATTTATGCTACCTGCCAGATCAGTTTTGAAAGAGAGAGAATGAGAGAGAATGAGAGAGAGAGAGAGAGAGAGAGAGAGAGAGAGAGAGGACACATTCACATAACTTTTATGAACATTGGCAAATTAGAGGGAAATTTACCAGGTTATTGAAGAGACCTGAAAAACTCGAATAGATTAGATGATAAGAAACACAGAGCAATGGAAATAGTGACAGTTCCCCCTCAGCCTCAGGCCTATCTGAGAAATACAAATTGCTATTAATAACACTGTGGGAGCTCAGAACAAGTCACCCCAAAAGTGTGCTTCTGTGGGGTGTGGATTGTTTTGAGCTAAAGGCAATTTTACCTTCAGGCTCAAGAGAAACTTCTTTAGCTTTACTAGTAACTACCTAAAAGAACTTGAATTTGGGGCCGAGCCAAGAGATTGTCAGATCTAACCTCTTTTGACCTATTTACCAATCATCTGTTCTTTTTATCATCCTGCAATGACCCTTTGAAGACCCCAAGGCACTTACCGAATATCTAGCTCAGAACTATGTTCTCGCTTGATCTCTGAAACTTTCCTGCATGTGGGGTCTCTGACTCTCTCATGTATGTGGGGTTACCATACATATGTATGGATTAAATTCGGTTATTTTCTCTTGATAATATGTCTCAGGTCTACCTAATTATTAGCCCAGCCAGAAGAACCTCTGGGGTTACAGGAAAGTTTGTTCTTCCAAAAAATTTATCTTATCAAAAACTATATATTATTGTAATATTTTTTAAAAATGATTTTACATTTGCAATATCATGTCTTCATAGAAAATCATTAAGTAAATAAAATATAAAAGTCCCAGTTAAGAGAAAATGCCCATGAGTGAAGTGATTTGCCCAAGGTCCCCCAGCCAGTCAATAACAGAGCCTGAACTAGAGTCCACACCACAGTCCACTGCTCCTTCGTTTATCAGTGTCACAGAATCTCCTCCTCATCGGTCTGATAGTTCTGAAACCCCTAAAAATGGAACACCTGTTTTAAAAATATGAAATAATGTAATGACCAGAAATTAACACAATGGTTTTAAATAAATATACCCCCCCTCCCACAACCACTCACTGAGGGCCTACATGACTTAATCAATCTTCTTGTTTCCCAGTGCCAGCAACAGGACAGCAAAATCAATAGCATACAATAGTCCATTTGAAGTTGTAAATGCTCCACTCAGTTGAAGTACTTGACATATTTAAAAAACATCTCACTGTGACTGTGGCATTTTGTAAACAGTGAAGAACCAGGAATAATTTAATATATAAATACTAGTACATCAGGCTCTTGCCTTAATTGACAATTTCATAGATAGGCTCTCAGGAAATGATAAACATCTGTGAACAGAGAAGCAGGGCTTCTGTGTCTGTGCACCATGCAGACTGTGCCCAGATGTAAAACCTTTACAGCTCTTGCCCCTGCTACCTCTCTCATCACCATCCCGGTATCTGTTTTACTTGACAGCCCGTATCACCACCGACAAAATGTTACAATATATATTCTCATTGTCTATTTCCTCTTTCTTGAACAGCTGTTCTTTTCAGGCATGGTTTTGCCAATCAGAGGGCAACTGGCACTCTCTGGAGACGTTTTCAGGGAATACTAGTAGCACCCATTGGGTAAAGGCCTGGGGTGCTGCTAAATGTATTGTACTAACTACTGACAGCCTCCCACAACAAAGATGTATCTAGCCCAAATGGCCAACAGAGCCCAGGTTGAGCACCCCTGCTCTAGCATGTAAGCACTGTGTGAAGGTGAAGACTATCTCCTTGGCTTAATAAATATTTAGCTCATGAATAAATAGGTGGATGAATGAGTGATTGGTGCCAGTGTCTCAGAGGATAAAGGGGCTAGGGGTCCAAAAGCTATGGAGATAGGGCAGGTAGGAACACCAGAACAATTCTCAGGGGAACATTACAAAATTGAAATTTGCATGTTATAAAAAAGCACAAATCATGAAAACAGTAAAAAATTGTCATTTTGTTATTAACCTTTAAGAATTTACTTCACCTTACTTACTTCACATAATTTGCCTATGAAGTTGTGATGACTTTCCAATTCTTCAACACAACAGTTTAATTCTGTTACACATGAGAGGAGTTCACACAGGAAAAAGAAGTCATACATCTCAATGTCTGTCTTCTTAGATTTGATATTATTTTCTGAATAATCAATATCTCATTTGCCTCTACTCTCATTTCATTATGCTCATCTTAAATATCCTGCTGACACTGGAACGTTTTCCTAACTTTAATCAATTTTGAACTAGATTGATTTTTGCTCACCCTTCCCCAGTGCACCATATACTTTTACATCTACATCCAAAGTAAACCTACAATGACCTATAGACTATGAAAACATTTTGCTAGTAGGTACAAAAATCAACATAGAAAACAGTAAAATTGAAACTCATTAACACATGGCCCAAAGCCAGAAATCAAATGGAGTAATGTGTTTTGCATATTTTTCACCATGATACCATTTTTTTGGGATGGACCCTAGTATTTCTGACATATTGTATAAATATCAACATATATATAGCAATTACCAACCACACTAGAAAAAAAAAAACATGAGTACAAACACCAGGAACTGAAAAATGTTATAGGGTTTATGTAGTCAAGGTATCTTTCTTCTGGAATGTTCATGGTTTGCTGTTCACTACTTATTTAAAAACTAGAGGCCCAGTGCACAAAAATTTGTGCACTCGGGGGGGAGGGTCCTTCAGCCTGGCCTGTACCCTCTCGCAGTCTGGGACCCCTCGGGGGATGTCCACATGCTGGCTTGGAACAGTTAGACATCCCTCTGGCAGCCCGGGAGCCCTCGGGGCATATCTACTTACCAGCAGGGAGCAGGCCTAAGCTGCAATTGGACATCCTTAGTGCTGCTGAGGAGGTAGGAGAGGCTCCCACCACCACCGCTGTGCTGGCAGCCATCAGCCTGGCTTGTGGCTGAGCAGAGTTATCCCTATGGGAGTGCACTGATCAGTCATACTTAGTCGTTCTGCTGTTAGGGTCAATTTGCATATTACCCTTTTATTATATAGGATGATGCAATGGGTATAAGTATGATTCTCTAGGTTCTTGACCTTACTATCTGAGAGAAAAACATTTGTAATTCAAAGGAAAACATTATGTATAGTGTCTAGCACACTTGACTTTGCTAGGCCAAGGTTATAATTCTATGGAAGATAGCTTAAAACTCTACATATCGTAGGTTCCTGACAGACATACACATTCTGTCTAATCCAGCAGAGGATCCATTTGACTTCCCTCGCCTTTCTTGTGGAATAAACAGTTTTGCCTCTATTTGCATATTCCTGATCTATAAATATAACTGTTCTTTGAATTCTCTTTTTAATTGGTATTAATATCTGCCTGGTTCCCTTAAGAGTTAAATAGAAATATTTAACACAGCTTCATCTTTATATCTGTGACTCATAATTTTTATCTTTTATTCAAACACTGTTATCAATTTTATTCTTTTTGGCAAAGCTCTCTAAAATAAATCCTAAGAGATAATATTTTTGTCATGTGTCTTTCATATTTTTCATTCTGAAATTTACACTGCATTTAAATTTTGTACTTACATAATTTTTGAAATTGTTCATGAGTTGCCTCATTGTGCCTACCTGTTTTCCAATTATAGTGAACTTGGGCAGATGCTTTGTGTACACTTTATTTTTACTCCTTCCTAAGGTTCTTAGTACAAAGAGATTTTCATGGTATTCCCCAGTACAGCACAGACCAGAGAGCAACAGCATAACTGAGGGCAGCAATGAGAAATAAATACAGGAAGCAAAACACTTTCTTTGGCAACCAGGTTAGGGTGGGAACTGTCCTTTAAGAAATAGTCACAATTCATTGTTAGCTTAAATCCATTTCTTTCTTAAGATGCATAATGCTCTCTTTACTGCAAGGATAACTTTTAAGACTTGTTAGCTACTGGGACCGAAACTGCATAGAAGTACTTGAAGATATGCTTGCAAGGAAAGTTTAAGAACTATGAATAGCAATCACTCATCTACTCTGCATTTCAAAGTAGTGATAAGATAAAATAACACTTTGAAGATGAACATTCTAGTAAATTGCAATATGTGAGGTGCAGTTTACTAATACTTCAGACTCAAACAGCCCATTGCCACTCTCTTTCCTTCAGTGATTTGATATTAACTTCCCATTCTATTCCCTCAAGTCCTGGTTGATCCTCTAATTTTCGCTTTACTATTTACTTATTTAAATTTATCTTTCTTGTTTAAAGTATTACAGATATCCCCCTTTTATCCCCCATTGACCCCCTCCACCCTTCACCCACCCCTCCCAGGCATTCACCACATTATTGTCTGTGTTCATGGGCTTTGCATATATGCATATAAGTTATGTGACTCTTTCCCTTCTGTGGAGTGTCTGCTTTTCTCTCCCTTTTTCTTGCTATTCCTTTCCCTGCGTATTTTCTTCTTTTTCTCTGTTTTCTCCCTCTTACTCTCAATTTCATTGGTCTCTTTTCTTGTTTCTGACTCATATTATGAAAGTATGAAGGTGGGTAGAATTGGGCAAAGGGCAACAAGCAGACAAGAATTATACATATCAAGGAAGGGCTCAGTATATATTAACAAATTATTTTATAACATTTTTGTTTAGCTGTAAATAACATACCTGTCAGCACTTCTTTTCCTTCCTTCCTTTTCTCCCTCCCTCCCTCGCTCCCTCCCTTTCTTTCTTTCTTTCTTTCTTTCTTTCTTTCTTTCTTTCTTTCTTTCTTCCTTCCTTCCTTCCTTCCTTCCTTCCTTCCTTCCTTCCTTCCTTCCTTCCTTCCTTCTTTCTTTCTTTCTTTCTTTCTTTCTTTCTTTCTTTCTTTCTTTCCTTTCTTTTTTTATTTTTATTTTAGTAGTCCTTATGGGAAAAGAGGGAATGCAATTTAAACATCCAGTGAAGAGGTAAATAAGCTTCCATTGAGACTGACCAACCTTGAACATATGAGGCCATCCCTGGCTGCCTCACAAAAATACTGTTAAAGCAGGTTTTATGTTATGTATTCTTAATATATATCAGTCTCAATCTCATTCTCTCATACAGTTAACTTAGGCTCTGTGGGGATCAGGAGTTCTGTATAGAAAATTCTTCACTGCCTTAGATTTAGACATAATATAGCACATCAGCATATCTAGATTCTGCAGAAGAAAATAAATTGGTTTTTTTCCTAATGAAATGAAAAGAAGCTAATATAGTAAGAGACTGCCTAATTTACCCTTAGATATTATTATGAAAGCCTTTAACTGACATTTAATTTATTAAAATGTATGGATCTCAAAAACCTAAGGCCATTTACAAGTATGTAAACATTGATTTAATAGTCAACTAATTGCAGTTCATATGGTTCATCACTACTATTTAGTAGAATTATAATATGAATATTGCCTCTTCTCTTTTAAAAATTTAATGTAATTATTTTATATTTAAAGTAAAATGACCATTAATTCTAAATATTTTATTTCTGAACAAATGTTATCCAATAAACCAATTTTTACAATATGAAATACAAAGCATAATATCACATCAAAATTATGTTTCAATACTCTGCTTCAATGATTAATCTTTTACGTATAGGAAAGATCAGATTTTTTTTCCTCTTTTCACAATTCTATTTCAGTGATTGGTAAAATCAATAGTTCAAGACCTGAAAAATGGTCCATTTATATTTTTCAATTCTTTGAAATTATAATGAAAAAATAGTATTTTAGTTAGTGGATAAAGACATTTATTAAGGTAAAATATATCTGGAAAAGCCTATGAAACAGGAAATTGATTCTTTATATGGAACAGCCAATCTATTTAGGTAACATAATTTCTATAACTTTATAATTAGTACTTTCTATAGATGCTACATGGAACAATTAGTCAAATAATTTTAACTCTTTCAAAGCAATACAATACCTAAGAAACGCTTTGTATCAATCTGCATAAACATTATATGTATGTGTGCACTGATGACAGAAAAATACATAAATATATTGATAGATAGAAAAATTTGAAAAGTGGAAAATTCACTTCTCTAATTAAATGCATAATCATGGATGCTGATCCATGTTACTGATGCTAAGTGGTTTCCACTTTAATGAGCCATTTTAAATGAAATGGTTGCCTGCAATTAGACATCTGCAGTCCAAGGAAAGCAAGCCAACTCTGTAGTCTGGCTGCCAGAATTATGGTGCATTCCTCAGCAGGACAATGAAGAGAGAGGAAAATTGTAATTACAACATATACATCTTTAGTGTATTGTGGTTGAAAGAGTGTGCAAAACAAGTCTTCTTAATATATTTAATTGCTCACTGGTAATAAAGGGTTGTCAAGTGAGTTGCTTTTAATATGTCCATATTCCATCAACAGTATTACTACCCGATAGTCACAAAGTACCTATTTCAACACAGGAACCTGCCTAGAAAGAAATAATAATGGACTCTTACATTTTATGAGCCTCAGCTATTTTCTTAGGGTCACAATTAAGGGACCAGATAGGTTATAGTGTACCTGAGTGAAGACAAAGGAAACATCCCTGGAAATATTAGATGAATACCAATGGAGTTACATTTGTCATAGGTACTGTGTTATTTAAGGGAACATATTCATCTTAATATTAACAATATCCAGATGTATATTTATCCCCATGTTAGAAAAATGAGGAAACTTAAGCTGATATAGTTATTGCACATCACTGGTAGTCAGAATTTAAACCCAGGTCTGACTTAAAAGCCCATGTTTTCAACCACTTTATTAACTTATTATATTTAATTACATGTTCTTTTTAAAAACAATGGCTGGTGTCAGATATGTAAATGTAGATTTTGGCTGTGCTACTTCACACTGTCATTTGAACAAGCTGTTAGCTTTAAGCATCAGTTTCCTTATATATCAAATGGAAAGGAAATATTTATAATACAGGGTTTTTAATATAATTCAACAAAATAAGGTAGAAACTGTGTTTAGCACATAGTGTATACTCAATGGTCTAATTTAGTTTGTCTATGATAGCTATATGAATTATCATGTAATTATTATACTAGCCATGCCTGGGATAAGTTAATCAAATTAATTTCAAATGCCTTTGTTTGGCTTTCAGATTATTACCTTTCCTTATCTCAAACAAATAATTTATTGAAATTATTCTTAAACAAAATTTTATAGCATCTGGGCAAGAACCATTCAGCAATGTTTTCACAGTCATTCACATCGGTCATCTTATCACTTTTGCTTAGATATTAGTTTGTGTAGAATTCTTACCTCTAAAACACACACACACACACGCACACACACACACACTTCACATGCACACAGATACCTCTCAATTATCTACAGGCCATACCTTTGCTTTATATTTGTAAGCACTCATCTCCAGGGATGGGGCAACAAGGCCTTTTGTCCTCTCACCTCACCTCACACTCTCATCTCTTCTGTGCTGGTGTGTATTTTGTATTCCTTGTGCAGCTTTATGGGAAATGAACTGGGCCCTCTTTATCGCACAGCCACAAGAAATAGCTCTGGAAACAAGATTTCAAATAGCTTCCCTTTCTTCCCAAGAAAAGTAGAAATCAGCCAGACAAATCATTAAAAGATAAAAAGAGTTAAAAGAGAGCACCCAAGTGCTATGCCTATCATGTGCTGGTCTAGCGAGCAAAGCCAGCCAAGCTGTGGGAAGCCAGCCAGCAGCAAAGAACAGCCAAACCAGGCCACCCACAAGCAGTCTTTGCAACTCACTTTCCTGATAAGGTTTTTATGTACTCCAGGAATATCAGGCATACCAGTAATGGGCTTTATTCTTTAAAGTACATTCCCATATCAAATATCCTGTTCTATTATCTACTAGTTTTGCATTATTCAAGACATATTACTCAAATATGAAATAATATCCAATTTCCTTTCATCCCCCCAAAGGGTGGTTGCCTATTTTCTTTGTATTAATAAAAAACAGATGTAAATAAGAACTAGTTGTCTCATACTGTTAAGTAGGACATATTTAGGAGAACTCATATATTAACTTGTTAAATATAGCATAGTGCTTGGTACTATATATATATATATATCTATACACACACACACACATACACACACACATATAGATATAGATAGATATAGATAGATGATAGGTATAGTTAGATGGATGATAGGTATTTATAGATAAACAGATAAATAGATAAAGATAATGCTTACATTTTGCCATATATAAGATAATGTTTAATCTGAGAAATAGAAAAATATGAGATACTAGAAATAAAGAGAAAAATATACTTTAGGGCAAATATTATTAGAAGTTATTATCTGTGATACTTTGAAGCAGGTAGTTTTCGTCTAGGTCAGGTGGAAAGCAGGCCAATATATGTAACAAATCCAAAATATAATATTACTTTGCTTTCCTGTCTTGGTTCCTATGCTATAGAAATGTTGAAAAATAAAATTATTAAGTACAGACTTTTATTTCTTTCATTTCAAAACACAAACTCATTGTGTCATATCATCTGAATTTTTTTCAGTTTTTAAACAGTTTGTAAACAAAATACTAAAAGCACATAGCAGTCACATAGGTTCCTCACGTACACTGCTCAAACACACAATAATGACTTGGTAATTCTGACAATATGTTATTTTGGATATACGTTTTTATTTCCACCAATATAAATCCCTGTGTTCATTTGTAGGTGCTCTGTACTCTAATCATCAGTGTGACTGTCATAGGTTTGGTTCCTATCAAAAGCAAGAGATTATAAATGTCTATACTCCTTGCTGTTCAGCTTGATTCCTGTTTATATGCCTTTCTGAATTACAATTTTATTATCAAAATTGAACTATAGCCCTAGCCAGTTTGGCTCAGTGGATAGAGTGTTGGCCTGTGGACTGAAGGGTCCCAGGTTCGATTCCGGTCAAGGGCATGTACCTTGGTTGCGGGCACATCCCCAGTGGGAGGTGTGCAGGAGGCAGCTGATCGATGTTTCTCTCTCATCAATGTTTCCAACTCTCTATCCCTCTCCCTTCCTCTCTGTAAAAAAATCAATAAAATATATTAAAAAAAAATAACTATAGCCATGAGGACATTATGCATTCAAGTTTTCTTTATGCCTTTAAAAACATTAACCACTTAGATTACCGATTCATTTTAGTACCTTTCATATGCTTCCACAAAATCACCACCATAATCTTCTGAATCAACAGACATTATCTTCCCATTAGGAAGTCTTGATTTTCTATTAAAGTAGAGACTAACCAAGCATAACCACTATTAATGAAAATTACATATTTTCTTTGGACACTTGAGAGGTTATCCAACACATGATTATTATTCTTTAAATGCTCCTATGAAGGGAAAATTACAATAATTACCTAAGACCTATCTCAGTGTTATGTATATAAGTACAGTTTTCAATCTGTATGAGGTTTCTAAAATCCTGCAAAAACATGTTGTATTTAAAATTAACTGGTTGACTTTAAGATTAATCAAATTCACACAGAAGCATTGTTACAAATAAATGTCAGTGAACACTGGTCCTGTGATCACCATGTAATTTACACTATGAAAACCAAGAGCAAATATAATTTAAGAATGTATAGATTAATATTCATTTCCCTGACAGGATAAATAATTGCATGAACACAATATGTCATGTTATAAATATCAAAATCAAAAGTCTTTGAACTGCCATGACCAGTGCAAAGAAATACTCTCTAGAATTATGTCCAAAGACCTGAGGCTTTATAAACATTGAAGATTAAAATTATACATTTAAAAAATAATAGTATAGTCAAGGTATATCATTAATGCCAAAATTAATCATTAAGAGATTGCTATGATTATATTACCTGGACACCAAATTAAAATATTGCATCTTTTCTCAGATGATTTACTCATGAAAATGTCTTCTGAACAGGAATAAGTAAAATCAATAAATGTCTTTGCTATCCCTCAAATGTACAAGGCAAATATACATAAATTATCACTTCCAATTTAATTTTCTGAGAAACTGAACAGCATCTTTTCCTGTCATAAATCAGTGTCAAGTCAGATTCTGTGGAGGTGATTTAGATAAAATAGTTCAGAAATTGCAATAGTGATGACTCCAGATGTAACTTTTATGGAATCCCACAGAAGTAAAATCAAACAACCTTTAAAATATGGAGCAATCAGCCACTCGAATGTTCTTCCTAGCACTGTTCCTTTGGGAGAATCCTGCTTTGGGAAAAGTCAGAGGAAAGACACCAATAATCGTAGAAGTTCACTTTGAAGTTTGTGTGTAAGAGTAGCCCCTTAATACATATATGATTATGATCTGTGAAAAGCCATAAGCTTGGGCCATTGTCTCAAATAACTAGTAGATACACTGATTTCACCAAGTAAAGGTGAAAAATAACTTCTATATATTTTAAAGCTGGAGGAGATGGGAGCATAGCAGAGAGCAATAAAATGAAGAAGAGAAAGCAGGTCTAAATTTCAGGAGTCCCTCTGTTAGATACCTGTGGGATAAGGAAATGTCACAAGGGAGAGAAGGGAGAATACTGATCATTTCATCCCACAAATCTTTGAACTCTTACATTAATCAGTCATATCATTTATTCTGTCATTTAATTAGGCCATCTTAACCATTTAAAATATTTCTTCTCCCCCAACTAGGTACTAACATCTAACTACAAGAATTATGTCTTGATCATCTTTCATTAATACCTGTCCAGCTAGGCAAATCTTCCCATGCAGTGTTTATATACATAATAAATTCATTCGGACTGGTAAATAAAGGCTATCCCTAAGAGAAGGGCTTCATATAAGTAATCATCCAAACTGAGGCATTTTTTAGGATGAGAGGAGGCATTATTAACTATTATATCATGAAAACCAGGAATGCCCAGCACATAAGAGAAGTCATGACAACCCAACCTAAGATAAACGTGGCTGCTCTATAACTTCATTGAGAGTTAATATAAAGTCAAGACAAAGTAAACGCTGTAACAGCTATTGACCTACATGAAGGATATATAGCTTTCAATTTTTTTTTCTTTTGAAGGAACACATAATCTTTAGTGGAAACGCAATCTTCCAATGGTAGAAAGTATTACTCTGCTGAATGCCATCTTTAACCTTACTAATAAGTTTAAAGATGCAATTGATTCTCCCACCCTTAGAACTGCTTTTAAGAAGAATTAGCTTGGCTGGAATGGCTCAATGGTCAAACACTGACTTATGAACCAGGAGGTCAGGTTCCATTCCAGGTCAGGACACATGTCAGCGGTGGGTTGCAGGCTCAATCCCCAGTGTGGGGAGTGTAGAAGGCAGCCAGTCAGTGATTATTTCTCATCGTTTCATGTTTCTCTCTCGTTCTCCCTCTCCTTTCCTCTCTGAAATCAATATAAATATATATTTTTAAAAAGACGTTTTAGTTTTCTCAGGGTTGTCATTGGCTCAGTTCTGGCATTTCTCAAGAGGTCAAAATATTATAAATGAGTTTTTGCAACAGAATATGGTAACAATCTTCATGACTGTTATACATTCCTTCCAAGCATTTAAGCCTGAAATAATTAGTGAAATTATAATGTTAACTTAACGAAAAATAATGTCTAACTCACTTCTATTTTTATTTATTTGTTTAAACCATGCCTATATGACTATCAGAACAACATTCTTTTCACTACAGCATGCTCTTTATTTTTTATTTTTAAAATATTTTTATTGATTTCAGAGAGGAGGGGAGAGGGAGAGAGAGAAACCTCAATGATGAGAGAAAACCATTGATTGGCTGCATCTTGCAGGACCCACATTGGGGATTGAGCTCGAAACTCAGACATGTGACCTTGACCGGAATTGAACCTGGGACCCTTCAGTCCATAGGCCAATGCTCCATCGCCCGAACCAAACCAGCTCAGGCAACACGCATTTTCTTAACATATGACATTTATGTATTATTTTGCAATTTACAGAGTACATTTGCATATGTGATGCAATTAAATACAAATCATTGCCAACAGCCCAGGACATTACCCCAGACTGAATATGAGATATTTAAGTTCCTTTCTTGTATATATACCTGGTCCTCCTGCGAGCACATACTTCTATTTTAAGGAACTGGTGTGCCCGACTAGGCAGCTCTATGCAGTACCTTTTCCTTTCTGTTTGGAGTCACTGGTAGGAAATAAAACAACAATCTTGACTAAATCTAGCTTAGTGATTCCTGCCCTGTGGTGGAATGTTCTGAACATTTGTATTTTTCAAAAGCAAATTATTGTTTTAAGAAGGTGAATTACTATGTAACAAAACTAAAAATGGAATCTGAATCACTGGCATTGTACTCATTAACACCATATGTTAATTCCAGAGGTATGAGTTGGTATCAGATCTATTTATTTTAATTATTTATACAAACAACATCATCAGTCATAAAAACGGTGAGAGAAAAATAAATATAAACACAAATTAAGTATATAGAGTCAAATGTATAGAATAGGCTTGGCTCTGAAAATAAAAATAAGATGGAAAAAATAGCCAGAAGTCATACATTTCAAATGTAGGACTATAAAGTTGAATTACAATTTATTTTTAAGAATGGACTATCTAATAGTAAGGTTTAGTAGATATATGGGTTCTAGTTTAGTTTTGCAAAAGATAAATACCTAATCTTCTCAAAACATACCTTTAAAACAAAACAGGAATGCTACAAACTACGTATCTTTCAGAAATATCCAAGATGTTGAGATAAATAACAACGATACCACCACCATATTTAATCCTTATTACTAGTACCTTTAATAAAGTAGAAACAAAATCGCCCCTCCTGTTAATGAGTATACAGAGGCAGAAATGGACTAAAATTTGATTTTTAAAGTTTATATAGAATCAAATTGTGTGAAAAATAAATCTGAAGAAAAGAGATGAATGAAAATATTGACTTCCTTGTAAAGCATACAACATAATAAGGGAATTTGGAAGTTACTTATTTAAGGCTATTAAAATAGATGATAAATGCATGTTGTGTATTAGGTAATATATGTGTTGCAAATAAAAATGTCAGAATTCCATAGTGGATTATAAAAGTTAAAGGCATGAAATGAAAATAATGAAAAGACCAGAGCAAATAAGGATAATTTAAAAAGAGGTGATAAAGAAAACAGATATAAAAAAAGAGGTAGATAAAGTATATGCAAAAATAAACAAATATTGAGTTTATTTCTGTGCAACTTGTAGCTGCAAAACCTGCCTTTTAAAATAAAAGCCATTGACATGACTTATAGCAAAAAATGAAACAACCAATAAACTAAATTGTCCTGAGTACCTATAGATTAGAATAAGCTGCTTGACTTAAGGAATGGCCAAATTATATCATCCTGAAAAATAAAGGCATATATGGAAATTGTACTTTTACAACATATTAAATATAACCACTTTACCCAAATGGTCAAATCCAATAATTTACTTATAGTAGTAAACTGTGAGACTGCTTACTGGTCAACCTCCCAAAGCTTTTCTTTTTTACAATATGTTTTTATTGATTTCAGAGAGGGATGAAGAGGGAGAGAGAAACATGAATGAAAAGAGAGAGTCATCAATTGGTTGCCTCCTGGTCCCCGCTCAATGGAGATTGAGCCTTCAACCCAGACATGTGCCTTGACAGAGAATCCAACTGTGACCTGCTGGTTCATAGGTCCATGCTCAGACACTGAGCCATGCCAGGTGGGCCATCCTCCCGAGTCTTTGCATGAGTAGTCTTTTTAAGATGAAGGAACCTAAATGTGGAAATGATTCATCTTTGATAGTAGATAAATGTTTTGTAAGGTAATCGAAAATAATTCTTAATATAAAACTACTTCATCCAGCAGCAAAAGGTGAAAGCATAGTTTTGCATTTATTCATTTTTAAACTAGTATGCAAAAAATGTGAGTTCAACTCACACTTTTCTCCCCGCTCTATTCCCTTTTAAATGTTTTACTATAAGGCTACTTGAAGGTTAGTATTTCCATACTTAAGCAAACCCTTGATAACTGAATTGTTACTTGGCTTATTATTTTCAGAAGTACATAAAATAGATGTGCTTGAGAAAAGCGGTATTCGTAAATAAAGATAAAGAGTCAAAAGTGTTTAGTATGAGAAACATCAATACAATGGCCTAAGGTGCTTTTAAGACCTAGGATGAAAACCCTAGAAATTAGTATAAATAATGCCATAACTGTATACCTTAATTAAAATCTAAATTAAGCAAAATTCTGTTAGTTGAATAGAATATTTGTTTTAAAAAGAGACAACAGTCTGGCAGTGGGCAGAGGAAAGGGGGAGCAGGAAATGGGGGGAGGTTGGCAAAGGGGGGGGTGAGGACATATGCAGTAGTGTCAACAATAAAAAATAAAATAAAAAATAAAAGGACACAATAACTGTTATACTTAAAAAGTGATAAAGTAAGATATCCAGGCATACTCATCCTATATACTATGAAGATATAGAGTATGCAGAAGATAAGAAAACATAATTAATGGGTAAATCCTCTCAGTGAGAAATATATTCTAGCTTTTTCACATACAAATGGCAGTTTCAGTTGCTAAATTCAAACTCTCCAAGAGTTTTGTGCTGGGACTACCTGATAATCACATTGGAAACCTATTCAAGATACAGGTGAAAGAGAGGAGGGAGAAGAAAGGGGGGAAAATCATCCTGAGCTACACTGAATATTCAATAAAAACAAAAAAACATATTTCTCAAAGTGAATAATTGCGTTAATTGCATTTATCTTTAATGCAAGACTGTTCTCTCTCTCTCTCTCTCTCTCTCTCTCTCTCTCTCTCTCTCTCTCTGTATGTGTGTGCACGCACGCAAATGTATGAGCTCAAAAACATCAAAAAAACTATGTTTCTTTGTGAAATGAAAATAAAGAGCAGCACCATCACCACAGTGGCTCTAGGAGGTGTCAATGGACTATTAAACGGGAAATCATCTGTTTTCGGATTTTAGTTTACCACCATTACATTCCTCCAGTGAGCTCTTATCTGGCAAAGGAGGCCTTAATCACCTCCTATTTTGGCAGAAAACCTCCATGCATTTAATACAGCTATTCATATCATAATGTGCAATCACCTCCACACAAAAATTTCAACTAAAATACATTCTTTCCCAGCACCGCACTGCCATTAGTGCATCTAACTGCCCACTGAACTCCGAAGACTTAATGTTATTCTATTCCAGTGTATTGAAGGCTCATTATTTAATCTGGGCCTATTTGATGGCTCACAGTTACTGAGTTAATTTCCCTCCTTTTTCTTCCATCTATTGGGTGTTAGTCCTTTGGTGTAAGACATACACAGACATGAGTAAATGACATAAAACCAAACATTACCACAAGGTCACGTGCATGTTTAGCTAACAGTAGAAGTACATTTTGTTAACAACCCCTCCGCTCTAGCTGCTGTGTAGTTAATGGTGAGAGGATAGGAAAGCAAAACAGCAACCAATGGAGCTGAAGAGAAAGTGTTTGATACGTTCCTGTAACAGCTGCTATTTCATTCAGGAAATCTGTCATGCAACAAATTAGAAACGCTCAGGACAATTATGTAGTCATGAAAAGAAAGCCCTGGCAATGCACTGCACATTTCAGAACATACATTTATATGGCTTCTTCAGAATATAGTCACATAAAAATATTTCATATATATTGTGAAAGACAGTAAGATAAACCATGGGTTTAAGGGAGAGGGAATGAAAATATTAAGGGAAATAATAAGCTTTATAGATCATTACGTTCATACTAGAGGCCCGGTGCACAGAATCCTCTGTCGGTGGGGTCCCTCGGCTTGGCATGTGGGGATCTGGCTGAAACCGGCTCTCTGACATCCCCCAAGGGGTCCTGGATTGTGAGAGGGTCTCAAGTGATGCACTCCAGAATCGGGCTCCCTCCTCTCTAGTTCTGGGTGCGTCACCGGAGAACCGCAGCTGCAAGTCACAGCAGCTTGGCAGCTCCTCTGTTGAGGGTTTGGTAGTCAGTGTGCAACATAGCTACTGGTCAGAGCATCTACCCCCGGTAGTCATTGTGCATCACAGCTACCAGTTGAACGGTCAAATGGTTGGACGGTCACTTAGGCTTTTATATATATAGACTAGAGGCCCTTTGCAGGAAGATTCCTATAAGAATAGGGCTTCCTCAGCCTATGCCTGCAAGAATAGGGCTTCCTGAGTTGAAGCGAAGCAGCAGAGAAGGGAGCAAAGCCCCTTCATCATTCCCTTCTCTGCCACTTTGCTCCCTCCCATCTCTGCTGCCTTGCTCTCTCCATTCTCCACCATCTCCTCTGCTTCAGCTCTGTTCCCTTCTCCACCACTTCACTCCCTTCTGCAGCACTTGGCTTCCTGTGCTGTCTTCAGTTTTCAGCCTTTGCTCCTCCGTGCCTGTGTATGCAAATTAACCGCCATCTTTGTTGGGTTAATTTGCATATTGCTCTGATTGGCTGGTGGGCATAGTGGAGTGACACTGATTTGCATGTTGCTCTTTTATAGGTGTAAAGTTTTCATACTTAATAGTTCAAAACTTTTTATCAATTTGTATTTTCTTTACAGATATAATTGTCTTACTGGGCAAATTATAGAATAAAGTGATGACTTTATTCAGAACATGAAGATAACACATCAGGTTTTAAAACCCTTTCTAGGTTGAAGATTTTATAATCAAATTTGGTATAAAATTTATGCTTCTAAAAAGCACTAAAATTAAAAAGGACAAACTCAAATGATCTCTCTGAGCCTCAGTATCTTCATCAAAAAGCAAAGGTGGTGAACTGGGTAATCTCAGAGATCCCCTTCAATTATTCAAGAGTAGAGTACTGTATGTATTGGTCGTATGATCTCACAGGGGCTTTTCACAAAACACAAGGAGAGTCATGGCCCACATAAGGGAGGAATGGCCTTGGTTGGGGATAAGAAAGTCATAATTTTTCTTCTTCATAAAAATCTTGTACCTTGAAGATAATTTTGAGTACTTATATATTTTCTATTATTCTCAAAATAGCAGTATTCAGTAACAGTAGAAAGACATTTTTACATCTGTATTAAGACGTGAATTTCTGATCATTTCTCTGACATGTGATATTAGTCACTATTATCCATATTTATAATAAAATGGATCTAATTTATATTATAATAGTGCATCTGACACTTGATGCTTTCTGGTGTAAATATTGTTCTTCTCCCAATATTTTCAAGTCTCCTAGAAAATAGCAAATATAATATCTCTTTATTTACTTGAAGGGCACCTACAATAAGGTAAGTGAATTTGTCAGTAGCACAGTATACTGGAATATTCAATTAGTATCAGCTTGTAGCTATCTTTATTTTATTTTAATATGTAAAATATAAAGGCAAGCATTGAAAGTTCAAAATAATTTTGGAATATTGCCAAAATAACAGTACCTGGTATAGCAACATGGGTAGCAAGGTATGCAATATTTTATTAAAGAAGAAATGCTAATATAATTTAACATTACATTACATAATTATGAGAACCAGCTATTTATGAACCTGGGTAGTGTTAGGTCTGATCAAATAATTCAATTAATCCCTCCTCCCCTGGAAACTAACCTTTAGGCACTTAACAATGGACATGCCACTTGCTTAGACCACTATCTCTAAGACCATTCTCTCTCCCCTCTGGAATTTCCTGTGCTTCAGACCTGCACAGAGAATTCTCTGCCCAGAAAAAGCTCACCTAGAGTCCTTTAAAAACCTCTGACTCTCCATCTCTGGGGACTGGAGCCATCTAGGGGCTTAGCCCATCTGCTCTCCAGATAACCTAATCTAATCTAATAAAAGAGTAATATGCTAATTGCATCAATCCACTTCATCCCAAGCCACACCCACCAGCCAATCACAGTGACCATATGCAAATTAACCCAACCAAGATGGTGGCCAGCAACCACAGAACTAGAGCAAACAGGAGGCTTTGTTTCCCTGGTGATGGAGGAAGCTGCCCACCTAGGCTGGCTGTGGCCTCCACACAAGGCAACAAAGTTTCAATTATAGAAGATAAATAAGCCCCAGATAACTGCTTCCAGCCAGTCTCACTGGAAGCTTGGGTTGCTGGGGGCTGTGGCAGCCTGCAAACAGCTATCAGCCCCTCACCCAGGAGGGCCCCACCTTCCTGGAGTGAGAGTTCCTGCTGGGGGGCTTGGCCAGCCTGCTAACAGCCATCTGCCCTTCACACAGGCTGGCCAGGCACCCCAGCAGGAACCCCCACCATGAAGGGGATGTAGCCAGCCTGCAAATAGCCATCAGCCATTCATTCAGGCTGGCTAGGCACCCGAGCATGGACCCCCACACTGAAGGGGCTGTGGCCAGGCTGCAAATAGCCATCAGCCCCTCTCCCAGGCTAGCCAGGCACCCCAGCAGGGACCCCCACCCTGAAGGGGCTGTGGCCAGTCTGAAAACAGCCCTCAGCCCCTCACCCCAGCAGGGACCGATATCCTGAAGGGACTGTAGCCAGTCTGTAAATGGCCCTCAGCCCTTCACCCACGCTGGCCAGGAACCCCAGCAGGACCCCCACCCAGATCCGGGACACCCTTCAAGGCAAACCTGCAGGCCCCAACCCATGCATCAGGCCTTTATCCTATATAATAAAAGGGTAATATGCAAATGGACCCTAACAGCAGAATGACTGGGAATGACTGGCCACTATGACACACACTGACCATTAGGGGGCAGACGCTCAATGCAGGAGCTGCCCCTGGTGGGCAGTGCACTCTCACAGGGGGACCTCTGCTCAGCCACAAGCCAGATTGTCGGTTGCCAATACAGCGGTGGTGGTGGGAGCCTCTCCTGCCTCCTCAGCAGCACTAAGGATGTCTGACTGTAGCTTAGGCTTACTTCCCACTGTCAAGTGGACATCCCCTGAGGGCTCCCGGGCTGCCAGAATGATGTCTGACTGCCAGCTTAGGCCTGATCGCCCAGGAAGCGGGCCTAAGCCAGCAGGTAGACATCCCCAAAAGGGTCCCAGACTGTGAGAGGACACAGGCCGGGCTGAGGGACTTCCCCAAGTGCACAAACTTTTGTGCACCGGGCCTCTAGTAAATTCATAATTCTTTACTCCTTTTGGCCTCATGTTTTCCTCCTTCGGTGACCCTAACAGGTAGCACAGCTCAATAAAGACTAAGAAGGCTTTCCCAAATACATATAGCATTTAGCTAAATCCATAAATCAATTTTGGCTATTATGGATTTAATATATTATTGTGAATATCAGTTACCTTAATTTCAATGATAAATTTAAATTTATACTATTTATTCACATACTTGTACATTCAATACTGAATTCTTCTTCAGTATCAAATATTGAAAATAACGACATTAAGGCAAGTACTTCAGTATACCGCCCCCCCTCAAACACACACACCTTATTCCTAATACCACTAAACACATATAAGGGCAGAAGTTATTCCATTAATTCTGTTAAAAACAAGACAACAGGCTCCAAATGGTGTCAGTTGTGCCAAGTTTCACCTCACTAATCTGAAATTTGGTTACAGTTTCAACTCACCCCCCCCCCAAAAAAATAAAACCAAAAAGCCATTTTAATCCAATAAGGAATTGCTTGATCAGCACTCGTGTTTGTTAATCTGCCTGATAGACTCCTGCGACCCCTGAAGGAAAGTAACTTCGCAATAACCAACTTGCTTTTTTGCTAGTATGATTTCATTGTGAAGCAGGAATTTGGGGGGAACATGGGCAGGCTTAGGGAGTTTTTAGAATTGGGGTCCATGGAAAAGCAAGGAGCTGCTGACTGAAAGAAGGTACATTTCTATAACACAAGGAAGTCAGGTGGAGTTATAGCTCCTTAAGACAAGGGAGTAGCAACAATGGTATTTACATAAGACAAGGGAACTGGAAGTAGACAGGAAAGGTCTATAAAATAAAGAGAAGAAAGTCAAGAGGAATGGAAGGACTATGAGGAAGGAGGGCCTTAGGAATCACTGTAGTATTCGAAGCAGAATAATGACCAATCAGAGAGGCTATCAGGACACAGGAACTGCAGCCTTTATAAGCCACAGGGAAAAGGAACTCAGTGGGACCCTTTCACCCTCCCTACCTGGGAGTCCGTTCTGTGGGACTCTTCCCCATCCCTGCGTGGGAGTCTGTACTTGTTCTTCAATAAATCTCCATTTTTGCAAAACCACTTTCTGTCCATGGATTCATTCTTTGATTCTGGCAGACAAAGAATCCGGGTTCCAGTCCAAAAATTCGGTATCACTTGTCCAGCTCCCTTCTGCCTACAAAAGTCTTTCATTTTGTATAGCTCTTTGGAGCTCCTTTCCATCTGCTAGATTGGATGCTACCCAATTTGAATTAGCTTTTGCTCAAAAAACTTTTAAAATTTTATCTTTAACAATTCTCATTGCAACAAGTGACATTTTTCTTTAAAAATATTGTAATATATTCAAGGAATCAATGTTTTCCTAATTAAAAGCATATCTTGTAAATTCTGAACCTTTAATTTAAGCTTAAATATATCCATTTCCAATAAAGGATAGGTCAGTGTTAACACCCAGAAGTATGAGAGGAAGCTGAACTTTCTTATTTTTAAAGTTTTATTTTACTTTAAAAAAAAAAAAGTGTTACCTTTAGAAAAAGAATAAAAGAAGAAAGGCAGTTAGCTTACCTTCTCACGGAGATTTTTCAGTCATTACCCTGACCTGTTTCTGTCTTACTCAATCCCCCCCCCCCCCAGCCTTTTTCTCTTTCATTGTTTGTTCCCACTCAGGACTCCTTTTTCTACACCTCATTCTCAAGGCTTGCTAGTGCAGAAACACCCCTAGAACAAATCCAAACACTTTCCATTCTTTTTTCAAAAATCCATTTCCTCCACAAAGCTACTTAATTAGATGGAAGTAAAGTGCTAATTTGATGAGGGGAAAAGATCATTTGCATATTAATTTGCACACTTTTATCTAAGTATTTATAATTAGAGAGCAATCAACAAGCTTTTGAAGGTTGATAGAAAGGGAAAAATGATTCCTGTGCAGATTAAGGAGACAGTAAAGTGTAGAGAGGAAAGGGCATTGGAGGAGGAGCCCAATATCCTCACATTAAGCAATTAACTTAAGATTTTGCAATATCTATTTTTAAGCTATAAAATGGGAATAAGTGGGTCTACTTTAAATATTTCATAAGCTTAGAGGATTAAGTTCAAAGTGTGTAAGGGCCAGTTCAAAAGCATTTTCTCTCCATAGATTGTAATAGAGTCTATTAAAAAACACTGTTAACCCATTTTACTCATATAACTCTCTGTACATGGACATTAATATATCTACCCAGGGTGGATGTATATTTAAACAAGATCAAAATACTTAATATATCTATAACATAATATGGAATCAATGAGTAGGTACTTATGATTACTATTTATCATAAGTAGGTACTTATGATTACATATTTCACTGTATCATGATATCATTTCTAATCAATCAAAATAGCAGAACTTCTAGAAAGCTTCCCTGCCAATATCCTGTTCCATTATAGTTTACCTTTCCTCGTCAGTAACTCCTGTCTCTGCTGCAGGGAAATGTCTAATTGAACATCAATGTATTTTTTGACACTGCTCCAAAAACTAACTCTTAACTACCTTCCTTTGTCCCATTTATTATTAATCAAACACTATTCAGGTATGATCAAATATTGTGTAAAGTAATTTGGATAAATTGGATTAATTTGGATTTATCTGGGCAAATCATTTTCAAACTGTGTTCATGAAGCCTTAGGTTTATCCATAGATGCTCAGGAGACAACATAGGGAGGTGGAAAAAAAGAAATATAGGAAAGTTGGCATGGAGAAGTGAAGGAGAGAGAGGGCTTGGGGTAGGAGCCCTGTGACTTGGAAGAGTTGGATTTCAAGATTTTTTTCAGGATTTTTTAGACAATGTGTTTTGTTTTGTTTTCCAGAGAAGAAAGGAGAGGGAGAGAGAGAAAGAAACATCAATGATGAGAATCATCCATCTGCTGCCTCCCTCATGCCCCGTTCAGGGGATTGAGCCCACAACCCAGGCATGTGCCTTGACCAGGAACTGAACCCTACCTCTGGGTTCATAGATTGATGCTTAACCACCAAGCACACTGTCTGGGCACAATGTATTTATTTATAATTGTTAATTATACTTGAGAAATGCTTCAGATTGCTTTAGTGTATTTAATAGTATAATAATTTGTTTGCTTTATACCTTAGATTATCTTAAAATAAATTGTTCTGATTAATTTAAGCTTTTGTCATTTTGACTAATTCAAAATTCCAACAATAATATTTAAGAAATTTAAGTGGATAGATGAACCAGATTAAAGATAAAAAGAAACAAAATAGCAATGAAACAAAGGACAGGTGACAAAAAATATAAATCAAGTGATAAAAGTGAAATTAGACATTGTAAATGAGAAACCTAAACTTGAGAATAATTGCCTTATTAAAAACAAACTAATAGTTGTATGTGATAAACTCTGGAGTGAGTCCACCAGAAGAAAATTCCAATGGATAATTAGTTCAAGAGATAACATTTGAAATGTCAAAATAGTGTTTTTAAAGAATGTCTTTTAATTAAACTATAAAAGCCAATTTTTTAAAACTCAAAAGTAGGTTAAAAACAATCAGTTTCCAGCATCAAAACAATCAGTTTCCAGCAATGCTTCTTAGAGAAAGAGACCTGGAATCAGATATGTCCATTTATTGAAAACATGGGAGTCAATTATTTCTGGTTAATAATAATGGAAGGGCGGAAGGGCAGTGCAAGCGTGAAGATCTGCTAATAGGGATGCAGAGGAAATGCCCAGCCAAGGACCTTCCTTTGACCAATCAACAGGGGCCACACGCGTTACCCCACCCACTACTTCCGGCCCTATAAATCCTTTGTTTTTGCCTGAAACCGGCACTTCCTCCCCCGTCGCGCCATTGTGCGGCGGGCAAGTGGGGAGTCCAAGTTAACTTGTATAATAAAGCTCTCATGTTCTTGCAGCGGTTTTGGGGCTCACTCGTAGTCTTTGGGGGCCACGACTTCTGGGTACAACAATACCTCATCAAAAGAAGACCAAAAAAATCTTGTGGAAGATGACTCCATTAGTATTGTAAAAATTAATTTGTTAATCAATTTTTATTCTATTTTCGGAGTTGTGATTAATATTTTAATTTTGGAAGTATGAAATTTTTGTTTTGTCTCATATTAAAAAAGAAACTTCAAACAGATAAGAGAAACATCTATAATTGAGCAATGCTAAAGTGCTTTCTAGCTCAGTAGGAGAGCCCTGGTAACATACTGAAGCAGGAATTTGGGGTGACTGACACAGGCAGGCTTAAGGAGTTTTTTAGAATTGGGGTCCATGGAAAAACGCAGGGCTGCAGACTGGGAGAAGGTACATTTCCATAACACAAGGAAGCATCTCCATAAGACAAGGGAGCAGCAGCAGTTGCATTTTCATAAGACAAGGGAACTGGGAGTAGCCAAGAAAAGTCTATATTTACAAAATAAAGAAGGAAGGAAACCCAGAAGGAACAGGAGAACAATGAGGGAGGAGGGCCTCACTTGTCCCAGGTAAGATTCAACCTTTGAGCTCAGGGGTTGCTATAGTGACCAACTCCAAGGGGAATATTGGCCAATCACAGGGGATGGGATATCAGGACACAGGAACTGCAGCCTTTAAAAGCAGCAGAGAAAAGGGACTCAGTGGGACACTTTTCCCCTCCCTACATGGGAGTCCCTTCTGTGGGACTCTCCCCCCTCCTTACTTGGGAGTCTGTACTTGTTCTTCAATAAATCTCCATCTTTGCTAGACCACTTTCTGTCCATGGATTCATTCTTCCATTCTGGCGAACAAAGAATCTGGGTTCCAGTCCAAAAATTCGGTATCAATACCTTCATTCTGTATGACCTCAGGAAACGGCCCATGAATTTGCTATTTTAAAATGCATTAGATATTCCCTTGTGTTTCAAAAAGGGGACAGTTATTTGACTAATAAAGCTTATTTTGAAAGCAAAAACTTCACATGACAGCTTAAGTAAAAAGAGGTTTCTAAATTTAACTTAATCTAACATAAAGAGAAGAAACAATTCTTTAAATCAAGCTTAAGGTTTTTACCATATACTTTACCCTTACTCCATTTTCACTTTTAGAGCAAGAGGACTAGGGGACAAAGGACAGTTCAGTTGTTCTCTTTGCTTCAAGATAGATATTTTAAAAGGTAAGTATTAGAAAGTTTAATTTTCTGTCACATATGTAGTCAGAACTTTGTTTATTTATAATCATAGTCATTAGAAAAAATAAATAAAATGCCCTGATTACCACAGAGTTTAAATACCAGTACAGAGGCTAGCAATAAACAGTTGCTCATCCAGCAGAGTAAGACTGAGAAGTAGCTAGAACAGAAATGTCCAGGTAGCTTCAATGAAAAGAAACAGATTCATCCTCATCTTTCACTAAATACCTATTTAGCCTAACAGACCTCATTCTAGAAGATGATAAAACTCACTGTAGTCTTTCTGATGATAAACATATTGCTCGAGTAGCATTTAATTAAGTAATAATTTATTCAGGTTAGAGAGAGAAAGGAAGGGAGAGAAAGAGGAAGGGGAAGAGAGAGAGAGAGAGAGAGAGAGAGAGAGAGAGAGAGAGAGAGAGAGAGATTGATTTGTTGTTACACTTATGTATGCCTGGTTGCTTCTTATATGTGCCCTGATAGGGTATGAAAGCCACAAACTTTGCATATGTGGATGACAATGCTCTAACAGAGTCACCCGGCCAGGGCCACATCTATTTATTTCTATTAACTAGAATGTATATTATGACATTATGTCTTTATAAAAAAAACCTAGGGGGCTGGTGCATGAAATTAATGCACTGGGGGGGGCAGGGGTTCCTCAACCCAGCCTGCCCCCTCTCACATATTGGGAGCCCTCAGGGGGTGTCATACTGATGGCTTTGGCCTACTCTCTGCTCCCCAGGAGCGGGCCTAAGCCGCAGACTGGCCTCCCTTTATGGCCTCCCTTTATAGGCTAATCAGGGGAAGCCACCAGCCCCATCACCCCACTGCTGCAGCCACTGCCAGTCACTGCAGCCACCAAGGTGTTTTCATCAACACAGACTCCAGTCCCTTCACCATGAAAAAATGGCAACTTTCTTTAGGCATTTTCAAGATGTGTCTTTCATAGGATATGACATTTCCTTCATTCTTTTTCTTTTATCCTCACCTGAGGATGTTTCCATTGATTTTTAGAGAATGTGGAAGAGAAGGGAAAAACAGAGAGAAATATCAAAGTGAGAGGAACACTTTGATTGGTTGCCTCCTGCATATGCCCTGACCTGGGCCCTGGCCAGGGAGAAGCCTGCAACCTAGGTACATGCCCTTGGTCAAAACTGAACCCAGACCCTGCAGTCAGCAGGCTGAGGCATTATGCACTGAGCCAAACCGGCTAGGGCAGAATATGACATTTCTTAGCCCTCCAGCAGTGGATCTTCATTTTTTTTTCTCCAGGAGTATGGTGGAAAAACCCTAGATTGCTTTTTTGGATTCTTATTACCCAAGTTACTAAGAATATTACACCAGTGGCATACAGGGAGCTTAACCAATGAGCGGTAAAAAAAGGTGTTTCCTCTGTAGTTCACTCTAATCACCGGCTCCACCTCTGCCTAGGCCTGTAACATCTGGATGAGGATGTAGGCCTGGGCAAGGGACCCCCAGACCCTTGAAATCATTGGCTCTGACTCTGGCCAGGCCTGCAGCCTCTACCTGAGGCTGCAGGCCTGGGTAGAAGACCCCCAAGCCCCTCCAATAGCCCACTTCACAGAGACCAAGCCTCTGCGATCACTGGCTCTGATCCTGCTCCCTGCCATCACCAGCTCTGCCCTTACCCCACTGGCAGCCTCTGGCCAAGGCTGAAGGCCTGGGCAGGGGACCCCCAGGCCTCTCTGATCACGGGCTCTGCCCTTGCTCCATTATAGCCTCTGGCCAGGCTACAGGCATGGGCAGGAGACCCCCAGGCCCTGTCATCACCAGCTCGACCCCAGCCCCACCACAGACTATAGCCAAGGCTACAGACCTGGGCAGAGGACCCCCAGATCCCTGCATTTCTGGCTGTGCCTGTTCCCAGGCCCCTGCAATCACAGGCTCTACCCCTGCCCAGGCCCCTCTGATCGCCAGCTCCACCCCTGCCAAGGCCCTGAGATTGCTGTCTCTGCCCCTGCCCTACTGCAGCCTCTGGCCAAGGCTACAGGCCTGGGCAGGAGACTCCCAGACTCCTGCTTTGCCAGCTCCACCAGTGCCCAGACCCCTATATCTCAGGTTCTGCCTCTGCCCCTCTGATCATTGGCTCTGCAGAGCCGAGACCCTGGCGATCTCTGGCCTTGCCCCTGCCCAAGCCTGAGGCCTCTGGCCCAGGCCTTATGCCTGGGTAGGGCACCCTCATACCCCTTAAATCACGGGCTCTGTCCCTGCCCCTCCAATCACCAGTTCTGCCCTTGCCCATGCCCAAGGCCTTTGGCAAAGGTCTCTGGCTTGGGCAGGAGACCCCCAGCCCCCTCTGATGACCTGTTCTGCCCCTCGGGTCCCCCGCTTCTCCCACTATCTGCCTGTCTAACAGGCTTGACCACTTCAGTGGTGGGGCTGAGCGGGACTGGGAGCCATCATCTTGTGGCTATGGGGGTGGCCATCTTTGTGATGGAGTGATGCCTAATTTGCATATTACTCTTTTATTAGATAGGAAGGATATCCCATTGACTTGAGTCTCCACTAACCCAATTACCTAAAATAAAGTAACATTCTGAGTTATCAAAAAAGTTACAGCAACATTTAATGTCCTTAGGAAATGGCATTCACATTGAGTTATAAAACTGCAAAAAGATCAGGAGGTTTTTTTCCATGTATACAAGCAATAACGACATACAACATGAATCCTAGTAGAAAATTGGTATAATTTTTATTTTTAATTTGAATAGTCTCATGACCTAAGGGACAGAGAGAGGGCCTTTAGTCTTAGCCAGCTTTTTTCTTGACAGCTTTTCCTCCTACATTTAGAAAAAGGACTGTACCCATGCTTCCCTTTTTCTTTATTTTTTGTGAAAAGTTTCCATTAAAAATGAAAAATTAAAGGTGTGGTATTTTTTTCTGATATTTATCAAACATTGTAGAAGAATGTTTTTGCTTATATACTCAACCCAATATTAGTATAGAGCTAGGCATAGTCTTTTGAAGAAATCTACTTTATACCTGAGGAAAAAAAGAGTTCTGGTTATATAATTAATTATTGTGCTTTTTATGTGAATTTTTAAAACAGAGTATAGCTCTGTACCTAAATTTCAAGATCTGAACAGTGTGCTCTTGAACACTGTGTTTGGAGCAGGAATTTTTTTAGTCAATTAAGGACATTGAACACATGTGAGAATACTGTGTCCCTCAACAGTGAGAAGTGAAAATTTAGCTCTGCTACCTTATTGCCCATAAACACTTCTCACCTGAATGAAGCATTTTATAATTTTAAAAGCTTTACTAGGAACAAAATATCAATACCTAGTTAATAGAAAATGAAACATATTGCATAGTTCACTCTTGGGCATCGGGCTTTCTCATACTCATAAAGATAAAGAAATCCTAATGGGTATTTGACATTTTATGACAAAATTAATATTTTTATTGCAGTCCACCTTGGTAAGTGGTTCATATCCATTACTTATAAGAAAAAAAATGAGAAAGTTTATAGTGATGTTCTACATCAGTGCTTCCCCCACTTCATAGGGCATACAAGTCACTGGGGATCTTGTTAGAAGGCAGGTTGTGATTCAGTAGGTCTGAGATTCTGTATTTGTGCATTGATACTGACGATGCTGCTCAGTGAACCACACAGAAAATGAAATAGTTCTAAATGACAGCAGTCAACTATAATCCTATGGCCCAAACAATAGAACTTCAATGCAGTGAGGAGCTAAATATAATATTTTCTATGATTGAATCCATTCACTTTCAATTATGTTTCTAATCATGATAGAAAATTCTAATTTCAGCTTGGCTGCAAATGTATTCAGCCATTTGGAGTGATTAATTTGACCTATCTAAGGAATAACTTATAGTTCACATTTTAGCAGTTGGAGGAAATTTAGAAAGCAAAATAAATACATTCTTAATATCAAATTGCAGTAGAACTATTGATAGAAACAACTACTATAAAAAGCTTTTCTAAATGTCAAGTATAATGCCATAAACTAGTATCTTGCTAGCTTTTATCACGGAATATTTTGGCCAACTGTTGCTGAGTTGAGTGTCCAGAACACATGAAAATACCACTATATGTTTCTAGTGATGACATTTTGAGTCTATATCTTAAGAGAGAATTTTTTACTGACTGTGATTTAGCTAACATAGCACACTTTTTCTTTTAATCTTCTATGGAAGTCAATAGTGTCCTTTGAGATTCAAATTCTCATCACAGCATTAAAGAAATTTTATCCCTATGCTTTACTTCAAAGGATTTAGAGGTAAGTTACTACCTTCCCAAGGTAGTAGAGTAAAAGCAAGAAAAAAGCTATTTAAATTCAATTGTCTCTCTTAATACAAATTATGTAGTCTATTGATAGTTCTTATTACAACCACATATTTAGAAAGAACATGTATAAGCATATGGTCATGAACATTACTCTCCAGATTTTATATTAAAATTATGAATTTTTTGTATCTCAAATTTTGGAACCAAATTTAAGACAAAATTTTAAAATAGTCCATTGTGAGATTCAGAAAAATATGTTTGGCATTGTATTTACTATACAGTCAGTAGATTTAATCATCACACTGAATTTATCTTGAAGAATGTTTTAAATCTTTCTAATTTTAGTCACAAACATTCCTAGTTTATCTTCTAAAATTCAGCAGCCAAGTAGGCTGCCAATATAAAAAATATCAAATGTTAACTGAAATAAATAGGTGTCATCATAAAGCCAAATTAGAAAAGGTGTGTGTATCCTTTGTCAGTTCAATTCATTATTGTTGTTCCAGAGAATCCTAATAGGTGTGACATCCATAAAGGAGTAGGTGGCCACCTGAGGGTGTGCATGAAGGTACACCAAGATTCTATCCATTGAATGGAAACCTCAAGTTTACTAGAACCCTGAGGACATGCCAAAGTGAAGTAATATAGGAACAGCCTGGGAAAAACAAGATATTTTTTCACAACAGTTATTCTGAGACTAAGAAACTGTAAGTAAATATGAATTCACTCCTTTAAATCACCCTTTTCCTTTTTTATCTTAATTCCCCTCACTTGTCCCACAGAAATAAAATTATGCTTACCTCCTGGTATTTGAACTTTCCTCTTCTGGATAAGTGTTTTGAAAACATAATGTAAGCCTACATTTCCCTGAACAATCAGTATTTTTTGAGTACTTACTAGGCAAGATGGTAAATGCTTTACACATGTTTACATTCTTGTTTCACATAATTATTTTAAGTAGATGCATCTATTATTTTTCAGGTGGTAAAACGGAAGCTCATTCATTTATTCATTCAATAAATGAGTTTGTTTTAGAGGCACTGGTAACCAAGACAGGCTAGCCCCTGCTTTTATGGATCTTACATTGGGAGGAGAGCCAATGAATAGTGAACACACAGCCCAGCCTGTATGCCTCAGTGGTTGAGTGTCTTAAACCAGGAGGTGGTGATGGTTCCACTCCTGGTCAGGGCACATGCCTGGGTCGCAGACTTGATCCCCAGTAAGGGGCGTACAGGAGGCAGCCAATCAATGATTATCTTTCATCATCGATGTTTCTCTCTCTCTCTCTCTCTCTCTCTCTCTCTCTCTCTCTCTCTCTCTCTCCTCTCTCTCTCTCTCTTTCTCTCTCTCTCTCTCTCTCTCCCTTCCTCTATGAAATCAAAAAAACTATATTTTTAAAAAACAGTGAAAACATAAATAAATAAAAGCTGTGAGGATACTGAAGCAGCCAACAGCAGTAACTAGGAAGCTCAGGGTGTATCTGAGGAAGTGTGAAATTCAAGATGAGCCCTGAGTAACTTGATCACCAAATACAGATGAGGAGGCAAAGGAATAAGAATACTTCATATTCCTCCTGAGAGAAGAAATATTGTTCTGAAATATTCTGGACAAAAGATAGAGGTTGATAACTATATAACAAGGATGAAAAGTTGAAAGGTTTCTTTAGAATAAAAATATGTATAATCCATGTAAGGAAGCAGTAGGTCTCCTAAAATATATAAATTAATGATTTAATTAATGATTTAATTAATGATTAATGGATATTTCCTTCTGGTTTCTATCTTAAGGAAGTAGATGAAGGAAGTCTCTATTATTTCATTAAAAGAGTTGCATGCTTCAAAGTCTTGGTAATTACTAAAGTACTAAGTGGCACATAAGCAGGAAACTTTATTATTTTCTGTCTCCACAACTAACCAGAGCATCTCACTCTCATAAACAGCCTGTTTAAAGTCTACATTTGTGATGATGCTGTCATTTCTTCCTGGTTTAACATTAGAAAATAAAGATAAAGTGTCACAAAATATGTTTTGAAGTGTCAATTGTCAAAATGTTTATCAACTTTAAGATAGCATATAGAGTACAGAGTACAACTCTAGTTGAGAAGAGGTATATCAAGGCAGATTTTCACTTTCATTTTTCTAATTATCAAATCTTCAAAGATAGCTGATCAAGATTATTAGTTATCTGGCCCCTTTGGAACATATAAACCAAATTTTATATGAGCCCTAAGAAATCCTTAGGACAAGAAAGTGCGTGGGACTTAGGAGAGGCTATGAGCATTCTTCAATGATAATACTCTTTTGCTTAGAGCCAGCCCCAATCAACTGCATTTCTAGTTAGAGTTTTTATTTTTAATCTAGAAATTAAACATGACTGAATAATTAATATAAGAGAGAAGACAAAATTATGGGTCACAAAGTTCACTCACTCGTGATTCACATTAAAATGTTACATCTAAAAACATTTTACATAAATTTAGTAGGAGGTGTTTCCAAAACCACTGCATATATGTGGTCTCATCTGACCCTAACCGTCACCTTCTGTGGTATACTTTATAAAACCATCTCACTGATGAGAAAACAGGTCTGACCCCATTTCCCGGGACACACATCCAATTAGCAGCAAAGCCAGCTAAAGAATTCAGGTCCCTAATTGCAAGTTCCCTGCTTTCCCATTTCCCCATGGCTGTCACACTCCACAACTACCCCATCATACCAGGAGATGACATTGTAAATGCTTTCCATTTGAAAAGACTCCACAACGAGGACTTATCAATGGACTCTTGTATTTAAAACATTCTAAATGTCATCCTGACCAAATTAACTTGAGACCAACCATCTCCAACAGTGGCACTGATAAATGTGTAGAGGAGGTTTTGCCTCTGATGGTATAATCCTTCAAAGCTAAAGATAAACCCAGAACATTTCTGAATTGACACTGTCAGGAAGCTCTTTCCCATCCAGACCTAATTCTGCATATTTCAGCAACAGAGACAAACTCCTATGGGAGCAAAGCTGAACATTAAGGGCAGGATTCTCTGCCTTCTGTCCCACAGAAATAGCAGGTGATTCTCTGCCATCCTAGGTTTATGCCAAAACCTGAAGCTAAGAGATAAGAGGCGAGCCAGAAATCACAAGCATAAGGTTTGAACCCTGCAATGTAATCACTACTTGAGCCATCAGTTCAATACCTAGACCTTGCAAGGCCCAGTAATTTAGCTGGGAGAATGACACCTGAGCTTTGCTTTCTATTTATTTAGAGGAATTTCCCTTCCATTAATGTTATAGCATTTTTCTCTGCTAATTGGATAGTAACTGCTTAAATTCTTTATAAAACAATGTCAAGAATTGATAGGTAGGTGGATTGATAAATAGAAAATTAAAAGTATGTCTAAATAAATATAGGCATATATAAGTGATGTGAAATTTCTCTGCCTTTTATATAATGAGATCCAAATAGTTTTAAATGTTACTAGGTATATTTTTAATTTTATATTTCTGATGGACCAAAGGAATGAAAGAGTAAGAATGCTAAATCTGGAGAGAGTGTGGGTAAGGAAGCACTTTCAAATATGGTCACAGGTTGTATGAGTGTCCTGGAGTTGCCTTACAAATCACCACAAACTGAGATGACTTGAAACAACCTAAATGCATTCTAAATGTGGGTGTCTGCAGGGCCACGCTTTCTCTGAAGGAAGTAGATTAGAATCTATTCCATGCGTAGGCTTTCCTCTTAGCTTCTGGTGTAGCCAGAAATACTTGGTAGGCCTTGCCTTATAGCTGGATGACTCTAATCTCTGCCTCCATCTTCATCTGGTGTTCTCCCCTCTGTGTATGTGTTTGTGTTCAAATTACCCTCCTTTCATAAGGACATCCATCTTATAGGGTCAGGGCCCACCCTTACTTACTTGATCTTAAATCAATATATCTGCAAATACTATTTCCAAGTAAAGTCACATTTACAGATAGTAGGAGTTAGCACTTCAATATATCTTTTTAGGAGACACAATTCAAACCCCTAACAACAACAAAATTGGAAAACTATTTTATGAGATTTGAAAAGTCCTTTGGAAATCTATTTATATAATAGAGGAATAGACAAATTAGCTGGGATGTCGTAACATCATGACCAAACACCAGGGACCTGAGGCTGCATAGTACCTGGCTGGGGAAAGGGACCTCAGGCCATGCCCCCCTCCCTTGCAGAGCTTTGAGAGTATTCCTCCGGCCATACCCCTCACCCTGAGGGCTTGACAGGGGACCTCAGGGAATGTCCCCTGACCAGGAGAGCTTGAAGAGGGACTTCAGGCCATGTCCGCCTCACCCTAGTGCTGGGCTGGGGGACCTCAGGCTACGCCTCCTGCCCTGGCGCCTGGCTAGGGGACCTGAGACTGCACCTCCAACCCAGCAATGGGCCAGGGGATCTGATGCTGTGCCTTCCGCTCAGCACCAAGCTGGAAGACCTGAGGCTGCTCCTCCCACCCCCATGTGGAATGTTTGATGAAGGGTGGGGCTGGCTGGGGTTGGGTCTCACCCAATGGGGGTGGGCCAGCCATGTCTGGGTATCCTGTGTTTTCAAAGCATGTGCAGGTGGTGGGTGGGGACTTGACTCTAGGTCCCGCAGTGCACCCCAGACTCTACAGGAGGGAGATTTTCATATACATTTTACTAATTTTCTTTCATCTCTCACACTTCTATTATAGAAAAAGGGCAAATAGCAATATTAAAATATTTCCTCTAATTAATTCCCTTTTAATGTGCATAAATTTCATGCACCAGGCCACTAGCAATTATATAAGAATTTAAAATGTGCAAAAACTTTGATCAAGTGTACCACTGCTAAGAATGTATCCTAAGCAAATAATAAATACTTTTTATTGAGATTTGTACATATAAAATATATTCTCTACAGAAATGTTTATTAAGCACTAGAAACTATATAAATTAGTGTCAGGAAATAATCATACACCTATACATTAAACTCAATATAGCAATTAAGAAAGACAAGTAAAAGAAAAGAGTGACAATAAATTAATAAACATTAAATAAAAAAGCAGTTACTGAACACCATATATAGTGAAATTAAATTCATGTTAAAATGTATATGTTGGTAGGTTTATGACAAAAAATTACTGAGAAACATATATTAAACTGTCAATAGAAGTACCATTGAAGATTGTATTATCCAATTGTATTTTAAACTATTTCTGAAGTTGTGTTCTATATTGTAGGGTCTACAGTAAAATTTATTCAAGAATGTAGTTGTATTAAATACAGAAAAAAAGAGTCCATCTGCAAAGGAAAAGTACTCCTCTGTAACTGGTTGTATTTTGGGACTTGTTTGTTTAGATAGTCATTAATTCCTTTTGTCTGTGTTGTTTACTTACTGCAGTATCCCGACTGCAGTGCCCAGAAAGCAATAGGAAAATGCATATTCCATTTGCCTGAGAGGTGCATTAATAAAATGTCAACTAATCAGCAAAGGAGGGAATAACACCTGATTTGCTTCTCCTATGTATCTACAGTGCCCAACACAATACATGTCACTTAACACTCACTTCAATCTGTCACTGAGTTTTAAGCTATATTGCTGTACAATGTTAACTAACTTTAAGTAACTACAACAAACTATCACCTAGAAATATTGAGAGAGCCTGAAATCTTTGTGAATTTTCTGAGTATGTGAAGCAAAGATTTAGTTATCAAATACTAAATTTTCCTTTAATTAAAATAAAGTAGGTTGACAGCATTTCAAAGATCAGTGAGTAGAAGAGACTAGTCATACTTCCTCTTCACTGTAGAATTTTAGTTTCAGGACTATACCATCAATCCTTTAAAAATATATAAGGTATGTGTAGGTCACATGGTTATTTTTTATTTTTTAATCTCTTTATTAAGTTATTAAATATGTCATTTTTAATGAACTAAATTATTAAATGTGTATCTTGTAATCTGATTATACTATTTTTGATGCTTGCTTACAAATGTATCTCCCTATTTTCTTAAATACTGATGGCTGCTTCTTTTTGAATTTAGCTTTTAATTTTAATCCAAGACCATATGCAGCTACACAATCCATCTTCATTCTTTCAACTGATAACACGGCACATGGTAAATTAGGGATAATTTAAGGAAAGTAAAAAATGAAAATATGCATCCCCTTGATAATAACTCCACTAAAAGGTCCAAATATGTATATGTAATGGCATGGAGACACCCTGCTCAAATCTTCTTTAAGAAAACCACTGTAGGGAACACAGCTTATTAGCAACTTCAGCTTCTGCACATCTGTATACACTATTAGGCCACCAGGCTGCTCCCAGCCAATGACTAGGCTGAGCAAGTTTGCTAAAACCAAGCCATTTCTGCCTAATGCATATTTCATTCACAGGAAAGTTCTGGCTCAAGGAATCCCTCTCAGCATGGATTCTAACTTCTGAATTGCAATCTTAGGTTCTTCCTATGCAGTCCTAACTTCTCCTTGCACAGATTTCATACCTGCATCTCAGCCTAAAGTCTCTCTATATAGTCTAACTCCCTCCTTTATACTTCAGAGCCATATTTGCTAACAAATCTGTTGTACATCGAATCTCATCTTGGCATGTGCTTCATGGAGAATCATACCAGATATTATATTTGATATACTTATGACAAAATTAAAAACTAATTAATGGTCTGCATAGTGTAGGTACATGTCTGAAAACATACAACAAAAAGATCAAGTATAATTCTTAATAATAAATATTTCAATAGACATGTCTTGGAATGGTAGTATATTTTTAAGGGTGGGGACACCTAGTTTAATTTTATCATGTCTGGTTAATATTCTCTAATCTATTTTTTCAACGTTATACTATTAAATGCATAAAAGATATTTGGTAGAAAGAAAAAGTCAAGAAAATTCAGCTTATGATAAGAGGTCTGAAACAAAACATGACAGATCTCTCTCTGGGTGGTGTTCTCATGGTATTCATCTATGAACGAAAAACAAAAATCAAAGCCTGAAGCACAGTCATTGATTCGGAACTGAGTCATTTATGGGGCAATACAGAAAGAATAAAGATCACAAAAAGATACTCTGTCCAGCTGTGTTCCTGTGGGTACATTTTAATGAACACAAAATATTGAATACAACAGTAGCTACAAAATTAGAATTCTGACTATGCCCTTATATATTTCCTAACACTTGATGTATTTTTTATTATGGTACTTAAGAAATTTGTTTAAATAGCTCATTAAACAAACAAAAACAATACAATTTAAAGAACTGTATATTCAATATTTAACATTTAAAGAGCATCAATATTTGAAGAGTAGAGGGGAAAACTAATTGGTATGCAAAATATTTTTTACCACATTTAACTTTGTCATTTGTTAGCAATTATACTGGTAAATGATTGCTGCCTTACATTGGTAGCATATTAAAACAGTGAATTCTTACACTGTCACTAGTTTTATTTTACATATAATTTAATGCATTTTACCAAACTTTTTTTCCTTTAATTTGTCACCACTTGGAATATATACCCTGTCCATAAAGATTTTTTTATTATCTCTAAAATAATACTGCTTTAGTATAAAGAGAGATGGACATCAAAAGAAAATTTCCTAACAACCAGTGACAAATTAAATCCAATACCCATTTGTAAATGGGAGTGTTTATGCATTTTAATGATCAACTCTCTAACCTCACCATACTTGAACAGTGTCTGTAGAATATTTGATACAATTAGCCTACCTCTCAGTCATTCTCCAAACACTTCTCTAGACATCCACGAAATCAGATTCTTTTTTCATTTTCCTTCTACCTTACTACACACATCTCTCCAATCACCATTGTGGGCTCCTATCTCTTTTACTTACTTTTCAGTTCAGTGCTTAATACTCCTTTCCTCTCTGCACACATTGTGCCCCCAGATGATCTTATCTTATCCCTTGGCTATAAATACTACCCACGTCCTGTTGACTCACACATCAGTACTCCCATCCTGATAGTTCACCTGAATTTCAACCTCATAAAACATTCAACTCAAAACCATTCATTCTCCAAATAATTATTTCCTTTATTCAACAAACACTGAGTGCCTATTATGTGTCTTACATCATTAAGGCACAAAGAATAAAGTAGTGAAAATCAGATAAAATATCTCAATTTGTTTTGTTTTGTTTTGTTTTTCTTTAAATATATTCTTATTGATTTCAGAAAGAAAGGGAGAGGGAGAAACATCAATGATGAGAGAGAATTATTGATTGGTTGCCTCCTACTGGGGCCGAGCCTGCAACCTGGAATTGAGCCCAGGACCCTTCAGTCTATAGGCCAACATTCTCTCCACTGAGCCAAACCAGCTAGGGCCTCATTTGAATGTTTTGTAGGCAATTAAAACATAATGCATAACAAGAGTACACATGTTTTCACCTCCCCAACTTAACTCTTCTATTTTTCATTATGTGATGCATTTTTACCAGCTTTCTCAGACTTTTAAAACCTAGGTAATGCTCTATCTCGCTATGGAAGCAGGCCTTGAGACAAGTATTCTGTGTAAGTGGCTTATTTGGATGTTTCACGAAGAAAAAGCATCTACTAAATAGTTATTAAGCCAGCTATGATAATGTGAAAATGGAGCTTAATCTCACAGGGAAATTTCGAGAAATTATATAAAGTGCATATCTCAGAATCATCACACTGTAAGACTGAAGAAGCTGGGATATTTATACATCCATTCCCACTGGTAATGGACTTCTTTGAGCTGCGGGGGAGAGACGTTAATTGCCCAGTACTTCCAGCCTGCTGGACACATGAGCAGAGCAGCCTTCTGGAAAAAGTCCTGAGACACAGAGAAGCAGAAACTGGCATCCGCAGTTCTTCTGAGCACCTTGAACCATAAAGCCAGACTTACATGGGTAAGGAGCTGACAGTAAATACTACATCCTCCTTGATTCTACCCCGTACCCCAAATTCACTCGGTAATGAGTTCTATCACTCTTCCAAGCTCTACTGGTAAAACCTGAGTGCAAGTCATGGGCATCTTTCATCAGCATTACCGAAATACATAACTTTTCTCAACACTTTCACTCTTGCTTTCTACATTCTAATGTCACACCGAAGCCATAGGCATCATCTCAGTGCTGGAATCAGGTTACATCATTCCTCATTAAAGTCCTTCCACTGTAATGATATCAAAACCTAAACTTACATGTCCTTAGAAGATCACTTTTCTGACCTTCTATCATTTTTCTTCTTACTCTAAATAATTCTGATGTCACTTTTCTTTGCCTCAAATACAACATGCTGGTTTCTTCCTCAAAGAGTTGCACTTGTTCCTTCTGCCTAGGATGCTCTCTGATAAGTCACCTAAGCTGGAAGGCATGGCTACCTATTTCTCTTCACTTAGGCCTGTCCCACACATTATCTCTTCCCAGCACCTCAGTTAAATAGCCCTTCACACCCCTAATCACTCTGTGACCTCTTATTTTGCTTTATTTATTTCTTCTATTTACCAAATAAAAGGTAAATTCCATCTTCAACTGGTTTAACACTATATTCCTATGCCTAACAGTGCCTGACTCATAGCTGATTTTAAATAATTATTGGTTTAACTTTAAGAAAACATCATGCAAATGGTGAATACTATGTGATCCCATTTTTAATGAAATGTGAACAATGACAAAGAAAAATTAATAGAAATAAATATATAGATTACCTCTTTTCCAAAGCAACCAATAGCTAATATTTGAACAGTTAATTAACATGATTAGTTAAAGCAAATATACTTAAAATTTTTATTTTAATGTAAAACATCTAACTATAAATTTATTTAAATAGTAAAATTAACCGTTTCTCTGGGATGCCCAACAGCCAATCAGAGCGACTGTATGCAAATTAGCCCAGCCAACATGGCAGCCGCCACTCACGGAGTAAAGGGCAGCGTCCATTGCAGCAGGAGCGAAAGGGAAACTGCCTGCGCACGGGTTTGGCTTAGCCTGCCTCAGAGCAAAAAAGAAGAAAACATTTTGCAACAATGTGTAAATCATAGAATCCTCGGAGCTGAAGCGGGGCCTGAGTCTAAGAGTAACAACATTGTTTCATTATAGAAGCCGCGAGGTGAGGCAGAGAGGAGGCTTCACCGGCTTAAAGGAACAGCACCAATTATAGAAGATAAACAAACCCCAGGCCTTAAAGGAACAGCACCAATTATAGAAGATAAACAAACCCCAGAAAACTGCGTCCAGCCAGCCTTGCTGGGAGTTGGGTCAATGGGAGCTGTGGGCATCCTTAAAGCCCATCACCCAGGCTGACCACAACCCAATGGGGTGAGGGACGTTCCTGGGGGGCTTGGCCAGCCTGCACACAGCCATCAGCCCTCACCCAGACTGGTCAGGCACGCCAGCAGGTGGACATCCCCCGAGGGGTCCCAGACTGTGAGAGGGCACAGGTCAGGCTGAGGGACCTCCCAAGTACACAGAGTGGCTGCAGGGCAGAACAGCGCAGGACCCAGGACCCGTGAGTGGAAAACAGGTGGCAGGGTTGGAGGGCACCGGGAAGCGGGTAAGAGGCATCAGGGGGTCGGTGGCCTGCTTGGTGGGCTTCCCAGGCACTTTGCGGGGCATCGGGGAGCAGGTAAGAGGTGGCAGGGTGTCGGTGGCCTGCTTGGCAGCTGTCCAGGCCCTTGGAGGGGCATCGGGGAGAGAAAAAGAGGCAGCAGGGGCCAGGGGCCTGCTTGGTGGGCTTCCCAGGCCCCCTGCAGTGCACCAGGAAGTGGGAAAGGAAGGCAGCAGGGAACGGGTGAGTGGGAAAGAGTCGGCGGCCTGCTTGGCAGCTTCCCAGGTCCCTTCCGGGGATCAGGGAGCAGGAAAAGGCTGGCCTGACCACGAGGCAGGGTTTTCCCTGCTTTCTGGTGGCCGGAGGAAGATGGGCAGTGGGAAAGCTTGGAAGGCAGGCAGCACCCAGCCCTGGCCACAGCTCAAAAAAGAGAACAACATGCAGGGGAGGGCAAGAGTCTGAGAGATCAACATAGAGGGGGTGCCTGCTCCAAGCCTCCACGGTGTGCTTGGTGGCAGGTCCCCAGCAGGTAGACACACACAGGAGGAGTGCTCAGAGACTCAGATGCGGCTGGGGGCAGGTCTCCAGTGGCCACACACATACACACACACACACATACACACACAAAAGGCACCTGGCAGACTGGGGCCATCATAGGACATCCACTGAGGGGTCCCAGACTGTGAGAGGGCACAGGCCAGGCTGAGGGACCCCCTCCACCCCGAGTGCACAAATTTTTGTGCACCGGGCCCCTAGTATATTAATATAGAGCAAAGATCCTTTTCAGGGTCAGCTAAAATTTCTCTCCTCTTTCACATAAACCTCAAACATAATGGATTATGCATGATTTTTCTAGCTTTGGTTTCTTTTAATTGAAAGAAGAATAAAGCAAATTATATGTAGGCTCTACCTTAAGAACTATCTTGTTCAAATTAATATAAAATAGGTCTTGAATGACTTGACTTCATTAGTGATTAAATTACTTTCCTAGAAACAAGTTTCTGTTGTGTCCTTGTATTTCATTATTTTATGCAACATTTAATTGAATTATTTCATTAATAAGGACAACATGCATAAACTCATTCTGGAAGAAACATCCCTAGCCATTTTCAAGAATACCCAACTGTGAGAGTGAAATGCAGAAGAAGCATGGTGAGTTTTCAGGCTGCCGTGGACATCAATTTATTTTAACCAAGGCATAAATAGTTCCAGTTATTCTAGTGAATCAGTTAAGAAAAGGTAGGTTTAGAACTCTACTATGTTTGTCATAATTCTATTTTCTTGGTGCTAATGAATAAAATTTAAATTTTCTTTCACCTATTTTTTCTTTTTTTTTTATTGTTATTGATTCCTCTTTTTTCCCCCATAGCTCCCCTCCTCCCATTTCCCACCCCAACTTCTGTCCTTGCCCCCCCACTGTCCTCAACCATAGGTGTACAATTATTGTCCAGTCTCTTCACGCATCCCCAACACCCTTAACCCCCGAAAATTGTCAGTCCACTCCCTTTCTATGCCTCTGATTCTATTCTATTCACCAGTTTATTCTGTTCATCAGATTTTTTATTCACTTGATTCTTAGATTCACTCGTTGATATATATTTGTTGTTCATAATTTTTACTTT
>PVJC01006219.1:0-55700 GCA_004026665.1 Murina feae | reverse complement strand
CTCCCCATCCCACCACCTTGCTTTCCCGCTCCTCGGTGCCCTGCAAGGGGCCTGGGAAGCCCACCAAGCAGGCCACTGACCCCCTGCTGCCTCTTTCCCGCTCCCCGATGCCCCTCCAAGGACCTGGAAAGCTGCCAAGCAGGCCACCAACACCCTGCCACCTCTTACCCACTTCCCGGTGCCCTCCAACCTTGCCGCCTCTTTCCCACTCACAGGTCCTGGGTCCTGCGCTGTTCCGCCCTGCAGCCGCTCTGTACACTCGGGAGGTCCCTCAGCCCAGCCTGTGCCCTCTCACAGTCTGGGACCCCTCTGGGGATGTCCACTGCTGGCGTGCCTGACCAGCCTGGGTGAGGGGCTGGATGGCTGTCTCCAGGCTGGCCAAGCCCCCCAGGAATGTCCCTTACCCCACTGGGCTGTGGCCAGCGTGGGTGACAGGCTGATTGGTGCTTTCAGGCTTTAAGGCTGCCCACAGCTCCCATTGACCCAACGTCCCAGCAAGGCTGGCTGGACACAGGTTCCTGGGGTTTTTTTATCTCCTATAATTGATGCTGTTCCTTGAAGGCCTGGGGTTTGTTTATCTTCTATAATTGATACACTGTTCCTTTAAGCCGGCTAACGAAGCCTCCTCTCTGCCTCACCTCGCGGCTTCTATAGCGACACAATGTTACTCTTAGACTCAGGCCCGGCTTCCTTCAGCTCCCGAGGATTCTATGATTTATACATTGTTGCAAAATGTTTTCTTCTGTTTTGCTCTGAGGCAGGCTAAGCCAAGCCCATGCGCAGGCAGTTTCCCTTTCGCTCCTGCTGCAACGGACGCTGCCCTTTACTCCATGAGTGGCGGCCGCCATGTTGGCTGGGCTAATTTGCATACAGTCGCTCTGATTGGCTGTTGGGCGTCCCGGAGAAACGGTTAATTTTACTATTCTGCTTTTATTAGTTTAGATAATAAAAGAGTAATATGCAAATTGACCATTACCCGAGACACCTACGCCATGCCCACCAGCCAAGCCACGCCTCCCAGCTAATCAGAGTGGCTGTATGCAAATTAACCCAGCCAAGATGGAGGCCGGCAGCCATGGAGCTAGAGCAAACCAAAGGCTTCTGTTGCAACTGCCTGCCTAGGCTGGCTGAACCTCTGCTCACGGCCACGCCCACCAGCCAATCAGAGTGGCTGTATGCAAATTAACCCAGCCATGATGGAGGCTGGCGGGGCGGCTCTGCACTGGGAGCCTCTGCAGCCAGCACAGGTGTGTCAGCTCAGTGGGGGGGGGAGGGGGCGGTTCTGGCCTGAGGCCTCCTCGAGGCATCCAGGAGCACCTGTCCAGGGTCCGCTGCCTTCATCTGCCCCCCGGGGGCCTCCACAGGGCATGCGGGAGCGTCTGTTGCACAGTGCGGAGAATCTGAAGCCAGTCCGCTACCCGGCTCCACCCCGGGTGTGTTTGCTCAGCAGCAGGACCCCGCCGAGGGATCCTGCACCAGCGTCCGCCCCTGGCTCGCCACCCAGCTCTGTGCCAGGTGTGTCCCCTCAGCGGTGGGGGCCCACCAGGCATGTGGGATCATGGGCCCTCTGGTGGGAAACATCCAGGCCTGCACTCACCAGCCCTCCCACCCCCCAGTGCACGAACCCTGAAGGGGCTGTGGCCAGCCTGAAAATGGCCCTTAGCCTCTCACCCAGGCTGGCCAGGCAGGCCAGCAGGTGGATCTCACCCCCCAGGTGCCCCAGACTGCAAGAGGGCACAGGCCAGGCTGAGGGACCCCCGTTTCCCCCCGCCGAGTGCACAAATTTTTGTGCACCGGGCCCCTAGTAAAAATATATTAAAAAAAAGAAGCAGCAGGAGAGAAGGCACTTGTGACCAGCTGAGTTCCCAGGACTTGGAATGGCACCCTCAAAGGTTCCACTCCAGCACTGACAGAGAAGTGCCCTTCGGCCCAGTCCCTCACCGTTAGAGACAGCATTGTCTGGACCAACCCCGATCGGGCACTGAGGGTAAATCCAGTCATGAATGAATGTTCTGAGAACCACCCATGGGCAGTGTGAACAGTCACCGACCAGACTAGCTCAGGAGACCAAGCAGGTAACAGTGTGCCTTTGGTTCCCATGCTGAGCAATGTTCAACCACAACCAGGAGCACCACCTGGCAGAGATGCTGTAGGGATATTGGGGTCCCACATCTGCGATTGCATGTCCCCTGCATGACTGAAGTTTAAACAGGAAACCAAGGTATGTGTCTGGTTCAAAGGGAAGCCACCTTTCTCGCCATGAGTCCCTTTTCTTCAGCCTTAACCCCGGGGACCTAATTCTTCTCTCTCATGCTGGCCTCCCTCGGGGCTCCTCCTCCTTTCTTAGACAACCTGGGTTCCAGACTCTACAATGACCCCAGTGGGCCACTCTAGTTCCCAAGGTGTGTTTGTCCAGGCAGAGGCAGCTCTCCTCCAGCCCATAACAACACAAGCTGGTCTCAAGGGCAGCGCTGGGACCACCTTTCCTGCCTTTTTCACCTAGAACCAAGGAGAGAACCAGCCCAGGACCAGCTCAGCTCTCAGGGGCCTGCAACAACTTTTCTGATGTCTCCTGTGGGTTTTCAGGGATGAGGGCTGTGAGAAGTGAGAAAATCTGCGGAGATGGAATTGGTAGGGCTGCAAACAGAAGGCAGGCCCAGGGGAGCCCCCAGCTCAGGACCAACTAAAGGATGGAAAAGCAGTGTGTGTTGGGGGAAGAAGGGGACCAATGGGATGAGTCCAGCTTGTGGCCTCACCAAATGACCACAGCTAATGAGAAAGAAGAGCAATCTGTCTGACTTCTGGGCCTGCAGTTTTGAGGCAGAGTAAGATTATCATGTGTTGCCAGTCCTGGTGTTTCCATGGAGTCCAGGTCATCAGCATGGTTAGCTGCTCGGCTGGAGATCTGAGATTTCGCTGGTTCCAGCCCTCCTCATAGGGAGCCATCCTCAGGAACCTGGGGCTGGCTTCATGGGAGAGAGAAACCTCTCTGCCCCTAGAGAACTTAGCTGTGCTTTAGGGGTACAAGAAAGCATTTCTGCACCATCTCCCCTGCAGGAGGACAGCGTTCCCCCAAGCTCCTCTAGGGCTGCACTCCTGACTTCCCTCTGTTACCCAAGTGCCAAGCAAAGTGTATCTTTGCTCCATAAATATCTGTTAAAGAAAAGATACCCTTCCCGTGCAAGCGTGGGTGGCCTGCCTGAAGGTCTCTCTCCTCCTTTGGGGCCCTAGAAGGTCATGAACAAATATTTGCCCAAGTGCACAGACTTTCGTCTAGAGGTCAGACCAAACGGCTCCAAGACTTAGCGATAATTAAGCTTCTATAAAGTGTTTTGAAGATTATTACTTTTGCGACTCCTTCCAGTCTGCAGATACGTTCTAATTTTCAGGGGGCAAATGTGTCTCTCCATCGAAAACCATCACCCCTTTAGGGGATGTTTTCCAGTAGGGGCGCTCTCCAAAGGCTGAGCGAGTGGTAAAAGTCCACATCAGTTGTTAGATCTGTGGAGAACAATCAGCAGGCACCTGATCCTGGCCTGGGAGGCGTGATCTGCAGTCGTCGCACAGTGTGTGTGGCCACGTGTGGCCACGGGATGAGCAACAGATGTTGGGGTGGCCTGATACTGGTAATCAGAGGGAAGTGGTTAAGTCCTGGCAAATACTTTAAAAGGATGAAAGCAGCAAGGACTTGGGAATAAAGCCAAAAATACAGGATTTTGTTCCAAAGCTATTTTTATGTATCCATTAAGGAGAACAGTACACTGGGCAAACAGGTAAATACATTCATAAGATAAGTATTCATCTGATTGGCTCCTCCTAACTTTAAACACAACTTATTTACCGTTTGATTCCCAGGTCACAGCAGGCAGTGTTCCACTTTGCGAGGATACCTAAGCTGCTGAGTACAGCCAGAACCTCATGGGTTAAAAAACATCAGCTGAAGGTCAAGAATTGCAGTGTATGAGCTTCTTTATGTAAATAAGCCTGAACTATGCCAGGGTCAATGACATGAGAGAGATGAGTGCCATTAAAAATTAAGAAATAATCTTCAGCCCTGGCCAGTTTGGCTTAGAGATTAGAGTGTCAGAGCATGGACCAGTCTCAGGTTCAATTCCTGGTCAAGGGTATGTATCTTGGTTGCAGATTTGATTCCTGGCCCTGGTATATCTCTCTCATGTCAATGTTGTTGTTTCTCTCTCCCTCTCTCTCTCTCTCTCTCTCTCCCTCTCTCCCTCTCTCCCTCTTTCCCTCTCTCCCTCTCTCCCTCTTTTCCTCCCTCCCTTCTACTCTCTCTAAAAAAATTTTAATGGAAAAAAATATCCTTAGGTGAGGATTAAAGACAAAAAAAGTCTTCACACAGTGACATATTCAACATACCCAAACACAACACAACTCAAGATCCTTTGCTACATACAGTCTGCCTGGGCTTATTATTGGTTGCAGAGTAGTTTGGTGGTGAGAGTATATCATTTAACTCACAATTATTTAGGATCTCTGCCTCCTGATACAACAGCCTCTAAAATATGTAGCAAAGGAAAGATGGAACAAGCTCATCTTGGAACCACAGATATCACTAAAGGCAATATATATATATATTTTTTTTTCTTTCTCCATGCCTTTACTTTTAAACTTGAAAGGAAAATTGTACAGGTATACATGAAAAAAAAAAGGCAGACATGATCACAGGTAAAAGCGAAGAAAAACTAACCAGAAAGCTTTAATGCCTGTCAGCTGTTGAACCTGAAGTTCTGAGTATGACATGTTGCAGGGCTGAAAGGAATCAGTATTCCTCTCCTTCTTCCTCACTCTCTCCTTCAACAGAATCCACACCAACTTCCTCATAATCCTTCTCAAGGGCAGCCATGTCCTCACGGGCCTCAGAAAACTCTCCTTCCTCCATGCCCTCACCCACATACCAGTGGACAAAGGCACACTTGGCATACATCAGGTCAAACTTGTGGTCCAGGCGAGCCCAGTCCTCAGCAATAGCTGTGGTGTTGTTCAGCATGCACACAGCTCACTGTACTCTGGCCAGGTCTCCACCAGGGACCACAGTGGGAGGCTGGTAGTTAATGCCAACTTTGAAGCCAGTGGGGCACCAGTCCGCAAACTGGATGCTGCGCTTGGTCTTGATGGTGGCAATGGCAGCATTGACATCTCTGGGGACCACGTCACCATGGTACAACAGGCAGCAAGCCATGTATTTACCATGGCGAGGGTCACATTTCACCATCTGGTTGGCTGGCTCAAAGCACGCATTGGTGATTTCTGCTACAGAAAGCTGCTCATGGTAGGCTTTCTCAGCAGAGATGACAGGGGCATATGTGGCCAGAGGGAAGTGAATGGGGGATAGGGGTACCAGGTTGGTCTGGAATTCAGTCAGATCAACATTCAGGGCTCCATCAAACCTGAGGGATGCAGTGACGGAGGACACAATCTGGCTAAAAGGTGGTTAAGGTTAGTGTAGGTTGGGTGCTCAATATCGAGATTCTACGACAGATGTCGTAGATGGCCTCATTGTTAACCACGAAGGCACAATCGGAGTGCTCCAGGGAGGTGTGGGTGGTGAGGATGGAGTTGTAGGGCTCAACTGCAGCTGTGGAGACCTGGGGGGTTAGGTAAATGGAGAACTCTAGCTTGGACTTCTTGCCATAGTCGACGGAGACGTTCCATCAGCAGGGAGGTGAACCTAGAACCAGTTTCCTCACCAAAGCTGTGGAAAACCAAGAAGCCCTGAAGGCCTGTGCACTGGTCAGCCAGTTTCTGAATTCGGTCCAGGACGAGGTCAATGATCTCCCTGCCAATAGCAGAGTGCCCACAGGCATAGTTATTGTAGCATCTTCCTTGCCTGTGATCAGCTGCTCAGGTGGAAGAGCTGGCAGTAGGTACCAGTGCGAACTTCATCAATGACTGTGGGTTCCAAGTCTACAAACACTGCCCTGGGCACATGCTCGCCAGCGCCTGTCTCACTGAAGGTGTTGAAGGAATCATCTCCCCACCAATGGTCTTGTCACTTGGCATGTGGCCATCGGGCTGGATGCCGTGTTCCAGGCAGTAGAGCTCCCAGCAGGCATTGCCGATCTGGACACCAGCTGGCCAACGTGGATGGAGATGCACTCACGCATGGCTGCGGGTTTGCAAGCGCAGGGAACAGGTCCTGGTTACTGATCCCGACAAGCTAAGAGTCGAGGTAACGCATTCTAAAGGCAATATTTAAATGGCCCCTCTCTCTGCTCAGATGTGAGTCCTTCAAATTCTGAAATAGACGGCAGGGGTGTGCAGCATTGTAAGAGATGCCAAAGACAGCTTATAGTGTCAATTTTGCAAGTGAAAATAGGCTAAATTAATACCGCCCTGGCTGAGTTAATGATTACCCTGGTGTTCAAAGTACTGGTTCCAAATTTGAACAGAGTAAATAAGTAAATTCACTGGAAAATGAACATCACTGGGGACCAAATACTGACAAAACCTGATGTTCTATTTAGTAATCATTACTCTAAACCAGATTTTTCACTCTTGGGCCAAACCTAGCTCCCAGTTCATAATACTCTGCTATGAATTTAAATGCAGATGAAAGATCTATCATTAACCTCATTCTCAATATTTTAACTGTCAATTTTCTTAATTTGTATAGCCTCAATAGATTAAGTTTACAGAATACCTTTCATTTAAGATGCAAAGGAGAGATTAATAAAAAGAACTTTAACATAAATCAGGTTCATTAAGATGTAACTCAAATGTTTCAGGTGCATAGTGAAAAAGTTTATTTATGACAGATTTCAAAACTCAGAAGAGAAGACAAAGAATACACAAAAGCATCACAAAACTGTTACATAATATAAAAACACAGGACCGAGTACTTAGAGAACCGTAGCTCAGGATCATTGTGTGTCACAGCAACACATTCAGTGCCACAGGGGGGTAAATATGGCATTTTACAGGAAAAACCACTCAGAGGACATGATTAAATAACAATTTGGTACAGAGCTCTCAACTAGAAATCACAGGAGGGGCTGACAGCATTTCTCGGGATAGAGGACATGTAAAACCAATTGCAATGAGACGCTTTTGTATTTTAAATAAAAGACTGTTCCCCTTTTAGACCCCTCTTTGTAATGTCAGCATCAGCACATGATATAGAATAAGGAAAGAATACCTTTGTGGTTGCCAATTGCTTAAATATTTACCAAGAAAGCGTGATCATCTTTCCATCAACGGACAGAGCTCAGTGTGTGGCACCACAGCAGGCCTTTCAGAGAGGAGCAAAATGGCATAATGTGGTTTAGGAAATCTTCATCCAATTACCCTCATCCAAAGCCTGGCTTCCTTATAACCCATCACTGATTACAAAGGGAATTTCAAAACACTTCCCATTAGGAAGGGGGCATGGATGGGTACACCAGGCACGGCTTATAGGCTTGCGCTTGAACAAGGCTAAGTGGAAATAATTCCGCTTGATTAAACAAACGAACAAAAATTTCATTTACGGGACAATCATCTCAGAAAGGGATGTTAGCAGAGTTTTTAATATGTAATTTCCTAGTTAAATGTACTGTTTAAGACAGAAGAGAAGGAATTAAGATAATGTTTCCCAGATGACTCTTGCCTGGACCTAAAAAGCAACAGTTAACAACCAATCACAAGGAACATCACAGGCGAGGCATGTGAACCCTAAGTGAGGATGAGAGTTCAGGAGAGCTCCTGAAGGCGATGCCAGTGACGAGCTCCTCTGAGACCCTCTGTACTATAATAGTTCAAGCCAAAACTTCAGAATTGTTCCTGACCCTATATCAGAACTTCTAGAAAATATACTCTGTCCCTGAAAAGATTTCACATATAATATTTTACCCCTGGATAAGCCCAAACTACCTGCTTCAAGTGACATGAAACTGGAATTTTTAATCTAGAAAGTCTGTATTTCCAGGTTGCTGGGCACCTTCTCCTCATCTCTGAGAGTGAAGAGCCATGAAATTAATCCACATGCCTGGGGCCCATGAGAAGTAAAAGTACATGGAACAGAAACCAAGTTCAAAGCAGTACCAGGACTATAAAGAAGAGTCTTGCTTTCGGACTTCGTTTTTGAGGGAATGACTATTTGTAAATGAATCCCACACTCAAGGCTTTAGGCAATTAATTGGGGTTCCTTAGCTTGACGAAGAGAGATTCCAACAGCACGGGCCTTCCTGGTTCAGGCAGGGACAATGCAACGCTCCAGAGGGAGCAGGGATTTCTGAAATCTGGCCCCACAGCAAAGTTTTCTCAGCCTTTGAGTCCCAAATCTTGCCCTAAGCTCATTACGTAAATAACTGGGTAGATGTCAGAGAAGCATCCACAGGGGCTGGACTGGTTAGACAGAGCGTAACCAGGCAGCAAGAGAGCCAAGGCAGTTCTTACCCAAGGGCCTCCCCCATTCCAAGAGGACGTCAGGAACCAGCTCCCCGGGGTTCTCTTTTGCAGATTACCAAAGTCACTGCCGATGGGAGAATGGCTCCTTCAGTGGCCCTGCAGCCAGACTCTAAGAACGCTGCAGAGCTTCAAACTCCACTGATACTACACTTAGAGCCAGAAACAGAATGGTCCCCACAGATGGAGGGCTTGCTCCGCTTATGAGCCGACTCAACTACTTTGTCGTCCACATCAGTGCAGCCCTGTCGCATCCTCTTCATGCACTTGGTGAGGTTCTGGTTGCACAAGTCACTCGCTGTCCAAATATGGAACCATTCAGTCACGATCCCTCCTTCCAGGGAGGCCTCTGGCTCAAAGCTCTCCTTCGAACCCTGACTGACTGCTTTATCTACTCAACTCCATGATCCCTATTACTTAATTCTGGTTAACTGGCTAAACTGAGGCCTTGGCTATCATGCTGCCAGTGCTAAACAATACCAGAAATACCCAAGTCATTAGAAAGAAACGCAAGAGGTTCGTCCTCTCTGTCTCTCAGCTGTGTGGGCATGAGATAGGATCCCATGTGCGTGAAGACTGGGCCTTTGGCCATGTGGACACTCACCGCACACTGCACTGACTGCTGGAAAGCACCGGCTTGTGACTGGATTTAGACACCCATCTCCCACTTCCTCCCCAAAGAATCATGCAAGTCCATAAATCCCTTAACAAGCTCCCCTCACAACAGAAACCACCTTCCTTCGGACTGAAACTCACTTTCCAAGTCGTTTCAACCACTGAGATGCTCCGGGGATGCTGCTCTTCCCTTCCAGCAGCTTCAGGAGCTCTGCACTTTGAGCCAGGTGGAAAGAGACTGGCTACAGTTCTGTGTGGATCTGTCAGACTCAGGAGAAAAATCTAAAGGGAAGCTCTCGCAGGTTCCGTTGGTCTGTTCCATTTACTACTATGTGTCCTTGGCCCACCCAGATTAAAGAGATCTGATTCCTACACCTCACAAGGAGTGTGGCTTTAGACACACTCTTATGGCTTGAGTCTCTCCTATGATGTTGGTCAAAATTAACCTATTTCATCCCTTTCTCAGCCAGAATCAAAACCAAGTGGGGCCATAGTGGCACAGCTGGAAGTCTGCCTCGCTTCTTTCTAAACCCACCATCTTTTTTCATGGCACCTGACTTGTAAGTCCCAGAGAAGACAGAGATGAAATAAGGCCTCGGGCCAGGAGTACACTATGCAAAGAAGACCTTCTCAAAAATATGTCTAAAGTCAGTCCTGCCCTAACTGGTTTGGCTCAGTGGATAGAGCGTCAGCCTGCGGACTAAAGGGTCCTAGGTTCGATTCCGGTCAAGGGCATGTACCTTGGTTGCAGACACATCCCCAGTGGGAGGTGTGCAGGAGGCAGCTGATCAGTGTTTCTCTCTCATCAATGTTTCTAACTCTATCCCTTTCCCTTCCTCTTTATGAAAAATCAATAAAATATATTTTAAAAATTAAAAAAAAAATGAAGTCAGTCCTGCTGGAAAAGGCAGCAAAGGGGGCTTGTGATTTCTATAAGAACAGTGAGAACCAGCGAGGCTTCTGGTTTAAAGAACAGTTCCAGCTAATGAACCACAAACTAAGAACTAAACAAAATCAGGCCTTGACTGGTGTGACTCAGTTGGAACATCACACCGTACACCAAAAAGGTGGTGGGTTCAACTCCTAGTCAGGACACATACCCAGGTTGCAGGTTCAATCCCCAGTTGGGGCACATGTGAGAGGCAACAGATCAATATTTCTTTCACATCAGTGTTTCTCTCTCTCTCTCTCTCTCTCTCTCTCTCTCTCTCTCTCTCTCTCTCAAATCAATAAAATAAAATTTAAAAGAACTAAACAAAATCAGATATGAGCAAAATTCTAGGATATAGATTTAATAGCTTTCTTTGTTCCCCTCATTTTATTGTTTTCGTTCCTTACTATCCATTTTAAAAGGCAGTTCTCAAGGTGTACACAACTGTCTCACCCAGGTCCCTTTCCCTAAAACAAGTCTTTTATGGAAATATTAGGGTCACCCAACAATGTACCTTAGGACCATATACTTTGGGATTAAAGGTCAAACTTCTGCAGAAAAGTGGTCTTAAAAAATAAATATAAAAATACAGACTTTTGGGGTTCACCTAATTCTTTCAAAGGGGGACTGGGAAGGCTCATCAAAAATACATCAATTCAGATATTTCCTATAAATTTTACATTAATATCTAATCCCAATGATTAATATAAGGCAGTGAACTTTCAGATTTAATTCTTCCAGATAAATAAGGGACAGTATATACATTTTCAAAGTCTGAGGTTTTCTTTCCTAAGTAACAGATAACAATATTTTTAAAGTGCATGAGTCAATTAAGAAAAAAATTACAATGGCCTCATTTCAAGTTGCTACCTATTTCCTTTATAAAGCTATAGACTGTCTGAGGATTGAGGTTTAATGTCAGAGTCCTGAGGATGTTTCACAGAGCAAGAGAGATTACCGTAAAGTCCTTCCACAGCGGCTTCACAACTACCTCACTCCAATCTGGCACGCTAGAGAAGAAAACATCAGAAATGACTCAGGGAGAGGGGCCATACAGTGTGAGTCTGAAAGGGGGAGACCAGGGAACACTTTTATGAGGACGCCTCCCAGGGAACTCCTGCTGCATGAAACAAGTCTGCAAAGATCCAGGAACTCCTTGACACAGGAGAGCTGGTGTCTGTGCAGGGAACACAGGCTAACTGGACACCTGTCAACAGGAACAGAATGTTCAAATCACCTTTGCCTAAAGATTAGCAGATTATAATTTTAAAAGCCATGTGGTGGGATATACCTAAGGGTGTTTACTATATCTTACTTTTTAAATTTTTGCTGAAAATTTTTCATAGTAAAGTGTTGGGAGAAATTAACCCTTTAAACATGTCTTCCTTTCTAGAAGCCCCATCTCTCAACAAAGTAGCAAAACCAAACAAACGGAAGAAATTTAAGGACTCGGCCACTCTGTGAAGAGAATTCCGGTCTCTCTCCTATGACGACTGTTTGTTAGTATTTATCTGTGCTCTGGAGGACAGGGTGAGGGTGAAAATAAAGGATTTTCTTTTCATTGTCTGATTCTGTAAACTTGGACAGGGTGAGACTAAGGAAATAACTACCTCTTAGGATTTGCTGGGCTATGAAATTCTCAGTAATACCTTTGCTTCAGTACATAATATTTTGTCCCTACGGTGCAATAATTTTAAAATTTAATGTGAGCATAGTGAATTAATTTTAAAAAAATCTTCTCTCAGCTATTTGTGCAAATGGGACAAAGAAACCCTGACTGTCAGGGAAACACCAGGGTAGAATGAAATATAACAATATCCAGGACTTCAAAAGTGACCAGACAATAAGAGGCACACAGAGGCAATGGGAACAAGTCCCTCGGGCTTCCATGATGCAACTGAACTAAGATCCCAAAGAAAATAAGTACAGGGACTTTCACGGCAAAAATAAACAGTGTGTTTACCCAGGGAGCTTGCTACAGCCTGGCGGCTCCATCTTAAGAGAAAGTCAGACGTTAATAAATAAGCAGGAAGAATACACAAGGCTCTGGCTGACTGCAGAACAGCTCAGAGAAAATTATTTGGTAAAGGTTATGGTAGCAAAGGCATGACTCAGCTTTCGTGATGAAAGAGTGGTCACTCAGCCTCTGAAGGGATGATGCACAGCAAGTTGGCTTTTCACTGCCCAGACAGTCACTAAAATAATTTCTAATTTCTTACACAGTATATCACGTTTGGCCAGTGTAATCCTCTACAGAATGCATTCACATACAAAACAATGGCGGTGTGCTGCTGCTCAGAGGACAGGGATGCTATGGCAGTCCGCTAATCCCACTCTCCTTTGGGCTTCGCTGCCAGAGGAACAGAGGGTGCAGGCTGCACCGCTGCTGTCCATGTGGTAGCCGATGCCGCTGCACACCTATTGTGAGGAGCCCCGGTCTTCCATTTCCTGCTCCAATAGGGAGGGGAGGCCTGGTGCGAAGCACCCAAGGAAGGAATGAGCCAGAGAAATCATCTTGAAGAAGGTGACTCCTCAGAGCAGAAAAAGACTTGGACATCCAGGAATCACAGGACAACTCTGATTGGCTAGTCAGGTCCTCTGTACTCAACCCGGGGCAAATGGGCAGATTTCCTCACAACCTAGACTTCCTCAGAGGGGATGCTGGGGCAGGTCATCCAGCTCAGAAGGGGGCAGATTCCTCCCAAAGCATCACAGGACTGGCCTGCAGGAATGGGCACTCATCACTTTACCACTTCTCCTAAAATCTTCATCAGCTCCAAAGAGGAGGCGGCCTCAATGGCTCAGAGCAGATGGAAGTCTTCTAAGAAACAGAGGGAAACTGTTTCAAAGACAAAATGAAATGTGCTAAAAAAAAATAAATAAAGTAATAAATAAATCTAATTCTTCTTCAAAATTCTAAGGCAGTAACAGACTTGACACAAGGATTAAGAACAAGGAGGTACTGACCATCACAGTGGTCCCTTCTCCGCCCCAGGCCCTGCCACCCTCGCGCTGTGGGGACCTCTGGCTGCAGCAGCCTGCAGCACTCCTGGGCTTCACCAGGGAAACGCAAGGTCTGGCCTGGTGAAGAACACATCCATCCGATCAGCAGCAACAGTGAAGCTCCTTACCACCCTTCCTGAGAGACTCTGGACATCAAAAGCTTTAAGCCCTCAATGCAAGACACCGAAACTTTGGAAGTCTGATTGGTTTCTAAATAACATTCCTACTCCAAAGAAAGAAAAAAGTGGTGAGAATCTGGATGGTGTTCTTTTTTTTTTTTAAACTTTCTTTCTAAGATAATACCCCTTCTTTGATTATATAAAAAACAAACAAACAAACAAACATTAGTAACACTTGCCTTTCAAAGATGTGGGCTCTGGCATCAAGCCAGTACCTAATTGGCACCCTTTGCCCTTCAACCATGGGTGCCCTTGGTAGGGGATACTGCCTCCTGAAACAGGAAGTGATGGAGGCAGCTTTTCTTCCCAGAAAAGTTACAGTGACCGTCCCTTTGGATTGCACAGAAGTTCTTGCTGTGATGGTGAATACACAGGTGTAGGAAAGGGAAAAGAGGAGGCAAAGAGGCAGAGGCAAGCCCTCACTAATAGCGCCCCTCACAGGCCGTGAGGGCTCCCAGCCTGTGCTAGCGACCATGAAGAACTGGCAGGCAGGGATATGGCAGTGGTGAGCAGCTGGACAGAGCTTTCTCCAGCCAGGGAACTGGGCTCCTTCATGGACAATGTGCTTTCCCTCTCTCAGAACTTGCAAAAAGAGAGTGGGTACCACCCAGCATATCTGCAATTAAGGCTCTGGGAGAGCAGAGAGCAGCAATCCTGTACCAAATACCTATTTTTAGAAGGTGACACCCCACTTGCTTTGAGGCTTTTGCCTGATGGGCGCCTTCATAGAGGGATTCTGCTGGAGTCTGAAGCAAGAAGAGTGTGAGTCATGGACCACAGAACAGGGCACTACACGACCACCTGCAGAAGCCAAGGAGCAGGCAAAGCTACGTGGGGTCAACGGTCAGGCATGCGAGGCAGGGCATGGGGGTGAGAAGCCCCATGCTCCACCTCGAGCTCTTGCCTGTCGGAAACAAGAGGCACCAGCTGGCAGCCTGCTCAGCCAGCAAACACCGCCTGCCTGGTCCCCCGGGCCTTCAGCTAGTGTAGTAGACGTGGAAGTAGAGAGTCTTGTTGCGAAGCAGGGAGTAGGAGTTGTCAAACTTGAGCAGGTAGATGCCTTCCCCGGGGTAGTCGTGGCTGCCAGCCTGCACGTCTCGGTGGCTGTCCCGCCGGTACACAGGCATGACCTCCCCGTAGCGACCCCGCAGGGAGCTCCTGGAGCCTCTCTCCACATCACCGGCTGGGACAGGGTCTGCATGAGCAAAACGGCAGAGTGTCTGGGCATGAGTTCAGAAAACACACATAAGTCCTACCTGAAGGTAGGAGAATGGACCCGGTGAACTAGTGGTTTTCACCCGGCGGGTATGCTATTGCCCTCCTACAGGAATGTGGAAATATCTGGGTGACCCAAGGGTCCAGGAGTGCTAAACATGAGGACAGCAGCTGCCTCACAAACAAGCATCCCACCCCAAATGCCAATAACGCCTACACTGAGGAACGAGGATTTAGCTTCATGGAGCCTACCTAGCTCCAGAAGTGTCCGGATATTAACAAGGGAGAGAAAGATATTTACAAGGGATGATTCTCCCATCCTTCACTCAACAAGGGAACAAATTCGCTAATGGAGGTAGGAAATGCAGACAACACGCTGCAGAGTGACCTAGACCTTCCAGCTGGCCTCCTACAGAGCAAGTAAGAAATGAGGTTCTCTGCAGACTTACGATTTCCCTGCAGACTTGCTTGATCACAAAGAAGCAAGTTAAGGAATTGATTTTAAGATGATACAGGAAAACCAAGGAATAAAACTAATGCTTAGATTTCTAGTATAGTCCCCACCCCCCAAAGTGCCCCAGGACCATCCTGAGAAGGTACTGCAAGTAACAACTAGAATGCAGCTCAGAGACTACTTTTAAAACTGCTTCAGGCATAAAATAAAAAAGCAAACAGTAGTCAGCCAGCTGTGACCATCTTTTGGGGGAGGAGGAGGAGGGAAATATGGGTACATTTGGCAAATTATAATCACTCAGTTTAGTTTCAGGCCAAGAATAAATGCAAATATCGTAAAACTAAGCGATAAATAATAATCTCAGGTTTATGTGTGATCTGAGTAACACTGTCTCTATGCATTAACAGCAATGACCCTCCTATTTCCCTGCCCCTGTCCCCAGGGAGATGTTGGGGAAACAGCAGGTACTGATTTAAAGGAAAAGACGCTTCCACTAAGGCATCTATCCACTCCCACCCGAGTGCTCTTTGAGGGTGCGACATGGGCCTGCGTCGCTCAACTTAGCAGGCGATGCTGAGGGGGATTCCTCACCCACATTCTGAGGAAGAGGAGGACTGGCACAACACAGGAAGTGGTCACTAGATATTAGGCTGAGCCTGGAAAGGAAACTGCCCACTAGGTTCAAGTTACATTTACCTTCAAGCCCCTCCTCTTCTTCCTCGTCTTCATCCTCATCCTCACTGGAATCACTGACCTGCACAGTTATGTCAGTGCTGGTTACAGGGGTCCAGTCAAAATAAACTCCAAAGCCAATGTCATAGTCATCGGTGGCAAACTCCCAGCAGACACGCTTCCCCTCTGGATGGGTGGGAACCCGGATGGTCACCACCTCACCCCGCTTCACCACCAGGCAGCTGTTCTTCTCCTTGCCCAGCTTGCTTTTGAATTCCTTCATCTTGGCAAAGGTCCAGATGCAGGGAGGAGCCATCAGCGGTGGGGAGACTGAAAGGACAGCAGGCAGCTTACTACAGAGGAACCAAGAGCAAATGCTGCCATGCCTGGCATTTGGTTAGGGAGGTGTCACAGTCAAAGGCAGCTTTCTACGGGCTTTTGTTACCTTGTTTCATAAGTCTCTTTCTTTCCTTCCTTCCGTCTCATTGGTCTGCCTGCCTTTCTTTTAAGTACCTGCTGGAATCAGAGAAACCACCTCCGAAAGGTCTTACCTTTCCTATGGTCCCCCAGCAGATCTGCAGATTCCAAGTCAGCCGAAAGGATGTCGACAGCTCCCGTGTGCTCAGACTGGATCATAACCATGTCCCCAGACCTCTGTGGAGCTTGATACTTGGCCATCTGCACAATAATTCCGGTGAGAGGACGTCTTAGAGCGGCAGATTCCAATTACCTCCATTCTCCCAACTCTGAGCTTAATGTGCGAGTCACCATTCCTCTTTCTTCCAGCTACAGGTTGCTCATAAGTTCTAATTATTTTAATGCCACCAAAGTGTTCCCTAAGATGTGTTCTCTCCTACCCTTTGTAACTTACCTACTCGAGACACTCTGTGGAATCCTTGCCCACGAACATCCTCAGAGCTTGCTCCTGACTTGTGCATCAGCAGCTTCTCTGGGCCATGCCTCGGTCTCAGCTTGGCCTGCACAGTACCTCCCTACAGCATCGCTCGTGACAGCTCTTGCACCCAGGGTTTAGCTCAACTCCCACTCTGTCACACAGTCCTCCTGCTACAGTTCCCATTCAAGGGTTCCTTCCAGGTCATTGTCAATCAATTCACTAAAGCACTGCAGAGAGAATCCAGTTTGTTCTCTGTCTGTCTGACTTACCCTATTGGTTGTATCATCCAGTATCAGTGTTCTATAAATAATTCTAATTTCCCCTTAGGCCAGCCCCAGGATTTGCATTTACACAGTGTATTTGCTGTTAGGCATCTAATCTGCATGGAAGAGTGCAAATGTCACTCGATACTCAAAGCCCTCGACAACCCATGGCAGGAGCCTGCAATCTCTCCCGACTGGGTCTCACTTCAAATCACTAAGATTAGAGTTCCTCTGTTTCATGCTATTTTGCCTTAATTTCCTACTCCTTCTCCAAGCAGTCAGCAGGTAATACAAGTAGTGTACCAGTACCTACTGACAATGTGGGAGAACACATCAGTAGACAGTGGTCCAGTTAAGAGACCAGAATTATATTTGCAAGAAATAAATAAATTTTGTAACCTCCCAAACTATACTCTCATACTACCTGTTTCTGAAGAATGTCTTTTAGTTCTTAACTTCATTACTAAATGAAGTGAACCAGATTGTGGTTAACTTGCTTACATAAGTCCTTCCTTTTCCAGAAGGCTAAATAAAGGATTTAGCTTGTAACTGATTAGTTACATAGCCTTAGTAAAGTAACTAATAGCTCTCAGCCTCAGTTTACTCATCTGTAAAGTGGGGATATATGGTACCTAACTCACAGGGTTGTTCTCAGGAGTAAATGAAGCATTGTGGATAAAATGCTTTATAAAGTCTAATGCATTATGGTAGTTATAATGTTTGCCATTTGTCTTTACTGACACTATTTGTTATTATAATATACACTAGTGCCCCGGTGCACGGATTCGTGCACATTGAAAGGAAATTAATGAAGGTGGCCCATGGGGTAGGACTGGGCAAGACGGCTGGACATGCCCCGGAGCCAACCTCCCACGGTCCCTTCCTGGCTGGCCATACCTGGGGCGGCGCAGGGCTCCAAGGGAGCTCGAAGGGCGTCTGCGCAGTGAGCAGGGTCCCTCCAGCAGGTGGGGTTCCTCGGCCTGACCTGTGGTGATCGGGCCGAAACCAGCTCTCCAGCATTCCCCAAGGGGTCCCAGATTGCAAGAGGGCAGTTCTTGGGTGACACACCCTGGAATCCCTCCTCTCTGGTTCCGGGGTGCGTCACCCAAGAACTGCCGCTGCCAAGACACCATAGCTCAGCAGCTCCTATGTTTAGTGTCTGCTCCCTGGTGGTCAGTGTGCATCATAGCTATCAGTCAGACAGTCAGACAGTCAGACGGTCAGATGGTCGCTTAGCCTTTCATATATACAGATGTTAGTAATGATATAAACAACCCATTATTCCTTGGCAGAACACCACTGCTATCAATGTCATTTCTATAGAATATTTACCATAAATCCTGAGTAGATTCAACATAAGACAGGAGAGACTAAAACACAGTCCAATGGTTTAGGCTCCTCACATTGAGGAGATTCTAGACAACATGTAAACATCCATTCTAATGCTTCATTTCTTAAATAGGTGCCTACTGATACACTGATGGGCCCTGTGGAAGACACACATGATCAATGACCAAATAATTAAAAATGAGCTGCCCAAAAAGAGCAAAGAGAATTCTGGGAGCCATCCACAGTGCTTTCTAATTCTAGCCCATCTATATATACCTAGATTCTGGTGCCATAAACTCCTCCTTTGGAAAGAGAGAGTGAGAATGTGCTTCCTACCTTGTTGAGGACCTGGTCCTGGTCTGCAGGCTGCAATTTCTGTTCCACCAAGGCCTGAGCCTCCAAGGCAGTGGCTGCTTTCCGAAGATCTTCCGCGGCATCCTCACTCACTGGAGGTACCATCTGCGGCCTCTCAGAGGAATTCAACATGTCATTTAAGGGCTCTTTTAAAAGGCACACTAGCCCTGGAGAAATTCAGCAATAAAACACTCTTCAAAGGACACCCCTACCCCCCTCTTTCCTCTGGCATTCAGGTCTCCTGTCAGTTTACTGACCACTGCCCAGGGCTGAACAAGGCCATCATAAAGTAGTGACAGTACACGAGGGCCCACAGACAGACAAGGCCACATCCCAGGCTCCAGGAACCATGGTAAATACATAGCTCCGTCATCTGAGATGGTCTGAGGTTTGGTTTTATTCCTCTCTCTGGGACCCATGATATTTGTTCCACATAGAATTTCAACCAGAGATAGAATCCCAGGACACACAAAGTCACTGGTTAAAAGCAAAGAAATTAATTGATCGTCAAGTCAAAGAAAGTGCAAACTGATTAGCAAGGCAATCCCTGTCCTCAGTCATCCCAAGAGCAGGGTTTCAGCATTGCCATCACACAGCCTACTTTTTGCAACCCTGTCACAACTCTCCATATTGCACCCAACTCACAGGGTACTAAGAACAGGTTATCAATGACTTTCTTTTCTTTTTAATCTATTATCCTGATGGCTTGAACTATATCTATTTGAATAGTTATTTTAAAGAAGAAAATAATTATGCTTGTTTTCATCTTCCCTGGCTTCCAGAGAAACCAGAGAGTTTGTGAAGCGCCAGGGCTGCAGCACAATATCCAGGTCTCTTGGGAATGATCGGTTTCCAACAAGAGAAGGCACGGATTCTTCAGAGCAGCAGTTATCAAAGTATTTTCTGGAACCTGTGGGTCCTTAAGACTCTCTCATGGGAATCTGTGAAGTCAAAACTTCTTTACATAAGTACTAAAATATAATTTTTTCTTTTTTCATTGTCATCGTCACAAGAGTGGACAGTGGAGTTTCCCAGAGGCTACATGTGATACTGCCACAGAATGAATGCAGAAGCAGATCTGAGAACCCAACTGTCTTTCGTTATGGCAGACATTACAGAGACTTGCGGCATCTCTCTTCCCACTAAATTATTTTTGCTTTGGAAAAATAGTTGTTTTTCATTAAAAACATGTTATTTACATTAACGTGTAATGAGTTTCTTATTGTTCTTTTTAAATGAATCAATAATTTTTTTTAATTTTTCGGTTTTAATTTCTAATAAGTAAACATGGATAGATACAACCCACATAAATAAAAACTCTTTGTAGCATAAAGGTTTGAGAAATTCTGCTTTAGGGCATCATTTCCTCTGAGTAAATGACTGGGGAACAGCACTTTTAACCACATGGGAAAGAGAGGGCTTATTTTGGAGCTTGTCAGTTTCTTTCTTCTTCTTTTTTTTTTTTTTTTCATTTTCTTTCTTCCTTTCAATGCAAACAAGAAAACCCACTCCTAGCTTATAAACTATCTCTTCTTTAGATAAAACAGTGCCATCTTTTGAAATATCCTAGTCATTCCAACCTGCTTCAGAATTAACAAGAGGTTGTTACTATGAAAATTAGCTATGGGATACTGTTGATTTTTATGGGTTTGCTTGAGTAATCCCGTGTAAATTATAATTTGATTTATGTGTGAGGCTATTTTATCCTCTTAAACCCAGAAATTACAGTCCATTTTTTATTTCTTGACACTATTTGGGGAGCTTCGTAACAAGGACGGGCCTTACTCCCTCTGTGTGCACGGTGTCTGCACCCAAGCCTGTCACATGAAACCCTAAGGCCCTTTGCACTCTGACCCTGTCTCTCCTAGAATGACCTCATCTCGCCTTGCCCAATCCACTCCAGCCACAAGGGCCTCCAAATGCCTTGAGAATCCCAAACAGGTAAGCACTCTCCCACTCGAGGGTTTTCACCTGCTGACACCTCTGCCTAGAATCCCCTCCCCCTCGCTGCCTTCTGGCTTCTTTCCTCAGGCTCCTGCTCAGCCATAACTTTCAGAACTCCCAGATGTCTGAGCATAAAATGGCTCTCCCCTCCATGGCCCATCACTCTTTGCCCCCTCTCCCCCGCTTCACTTTTTCTCGCTGCACTCATTACTGCCTGACATATTATGAACCATATTTTGTTGACTGTAAGATGCATATTTGTTTCCAGATTTTAACACAACTGAAATATGGGCTGTCCTAAAAACTGGTGATGTCTTGAAACTGCCTGGGGCCTGGGCTGCTATGAGTCCCTCCACAGAAGATGTGCATCTGCTCTGCCAGGGCCAGGGAGCCCCGGAGCACTACCAACGGAGTCGGAGTTGCCTTGAGATTCTGTTTACCGGTTTGCTTAGGCCAGAGGGGCAGAGTGAAGTTAGGAAGCAAACTGGTGACGACAAACTTGTGGCTCGTCTATTCAGGGGACATGTTTGGCCCTGCCCTCCTCAGGGCCAAGGCTGAGGCTTTCACGGTTCCCTGCTGTCCTTCGCTGCAGGGGATTTCCCCCTCATTTGTCTTTTCACGGAGGGTGCAGGCTTTTGTTGAGCCAGAGCTCCATGTGTGTATGTGTGTGTGTTGAGCGAGGAGGAGGGTCTCTTATTAGATTATTGGGCTTTTCTTTTTCCTGCTGATACATAAAGTAGCAGTTTATCTTACAGTTGATGGCAACTTAGATTTCATGAAATAGATTCTTAATTCTGTGGTATACTTGTTTTCTGCCTGCCTCCCTCCCTAAAATATAAGCTCCACGAGACCAGGGACTTGGACTGCTTGTTCATTTGTGGCATCTTCTGTGCCAGGTACATAGCAGGCTCTCAATAAATATCTGCTCAATGAATAAACAGCAGCCCTCTCCCCCCCCCAATTCATTATTTGTTGAATGAATAAGTGACTGTTAATTTTTGTTTGGGAACAAAGGAGGAATATTTGGAATGTGAGGATACAACAGTTAATCTGACCAGTAGCCTGCCCTTATGGTATGTAGCATCTAAAATTTAGTGTCTTTGCCTTTGTGCATACTACTTTGCACAAATATGGTTCTGTTTATTTAAAAAAATATATATTACATGGGACATGCAACAGCCACATGAATTTAATACTCACATTAGCATTTTATGCTCTGAAGAATATCAGTGGAGGGTATTTTTAGAAAAATGAATTGCAAATCACTTGATGCCAATGATAAACCGCGGTAAAGAAAACACTCCCACTGTAAGCCTCTGGCTGTGCTGACCCGGAACAGGCAGGCCATTCCAAAGGGAGAGGCCCGCAGGGCCAGCACAGGCCAGCCTCACGAGGAAAGATAGAGCGTTCTGCCGTTTCCGTTCCCAGTACATACAAAACACAAACACTAAACTTCAGGCACCAATTATCATGATTGCTGGGGGTTTTTCCTTCACACATTAGATTTTAGAAACAAAACTTTAAAATTAAATTTTCTTTTTTCTTAGAATGTTCTATATTCCTCACTCGAAAAAATGTATTTATTCTTAGGAGGAAAAATCAGTTCTGTGCCAAAACCCATCCCCCAAAGATCCTTCCACTCAACAGAAAAAGGGGGGTGTCAGGATGGAAAGTTCTCCTCAGGGGATTTGATGAGAACATGAATTATCTCAAATAATCAAAGCCTTAGGAGGCTGTATCTTCTAAAGGGAGTGTTATATACAATAACCTAGTAGCTTGAAGCATAGAACTCAAAACCCTTCTATCCGTATTGATGAGACTAAGCTTTAGAATCAAACAAAACTCACCAGCACTTGTCGTTTGTTGATTTGTTAATGATAGCCATTAAAAAACAAACAAACAGAAACTAAAGCTAGGTAAATTGGAGCAAGTTACTGAATTCACTGTTTGATTTTCCTCATCTGAAAATAAACAAAAGGCATACTGATTTAATGAGAGCTACTTTGAGGATTAAATGAGATAACACATTTTAACACTTGGAATAGTACTGAGCAAATATAAATATCCAATAAAAAGTGGCAATTTTGTCATTATTACATAAAAAGATTCAATGAAGTATGGCTTATATTATTATCAGCAACTATATTGATCATTATCTTCCACCATCTAAATTCTGGGGGGAGTTTTACTTCATATACAAAGGTGAGAAGAAAGAACTTCTACTCAAGAAGTCACAGATTTTTGCCAAGCTGGTGTGGCTCAATGGGTTGAGCATCATCCCATTCTGCTTGACAATACTGTGCTATTCCCTGATCAGTGGGACTATGATATCCACTAGTAAAGGGTTCTCCAAGATACAGTTTTTCATTAATTATTCCATTAATGTTTTGTGTATCCACTCATTCTAGGGCTCAGTACACCTTGCTGCTCTATATTCTGATATCACTGATGGTGGGGGGATGAGATGGACAGAGAGGGAAATTAAGAATGATAACTTGAAGGTGATCGTAATGGTTGAATCTGAAACTTACATAATAAAACATTGCCTCCAATAGTGTATGTGTATGTGTGTGCATTTTATGAATAAAAACCAAACACATATTTTCTTAAAGTCCACCTGGGATCATTTCAAATGTTTTCACATTTGAACATATCTTCAGGAGGACATAAATAAAGATACTACACTGTTCATTACATTTTATTTTCTGAGAGTAAAAGAACATTTTATAACTTGAAATAGATCGGGCATTGTCCTAAATACACTTAAGGGTTGATTAATTAATGGCAAAACCATTCACTTGTCTTCCCCTTTGATGTCACTGCCCTTTTTTCATCAATTCCTTATCTCAGAAGAGAAAATTTCTAGAAGTATTTTATCCAAAGCAGTTGCTGTCCCTACCTGTAGGGTGAGGAATGGGGCTCTGGATCAGACGCAGAAGCCACTGGAGAAATGATCTTGGTGTTTTCTAGATCTTCATTCTCTAGAAAATCATGGAAAGAAAAAAATTCGATATCTAAGAGGGAACATAAACATAATTATCTTGTATCTTTTTTACAATCTGGCAGTTTCAAACAACTTTTCCTTTCCAAAAATATTCTGGGCATAAACTTTATACTCTGGGAGGCCCAGTACATAAATTATTCAAATTATTCAAGTCATCACATCCAAGTATTTTCAGATAGTCATAACCCTTTATAAAAAAAATAAGTCTTTTTCCAAAATAAGCACCCACAAAATTAATTCTAATTCAAGAACCACTATTTCTCAGAAAGCAGATAGTTAAAATTAGTGCACAGTGAGATGTAGGATGAAATGAACTGTAGTTCAGTGCCAAAGTATACAGTGCCACCTCTATCCATTCTTATTTAATAAAAGAGTAACATTGAAATTGACCATTTCTACAGGATGCCTAAGCCACGCCCACCAGCAATCAGAGCAGCTGTATGCAAATTAACCCAGCCAAGATGGAGGTCGGCAGTCATGGAGCTAGAGTAAACAGGCGGCTTCCGTTGCACCAGGAGTAAACTGTCTGCCTAGGCCAGCTGGGCCTCTCTCTGCTCATGGCAACATAGTTGCAATTATAGAAGCCACAGAGCTGAACCAAATAGGAGGCTTCCGTTGCACCAGCAATGGAGGAAACTGCCTGCCTCGGCCGGCTGGGCCTCTCTTTGCTCATGGCAACATTCTTTCAATTATAGAAGCCATGGAGCTGAAGCCAACAAGAGGCTTCATTACCTGCCTAGGCCTCGGCTTAAAGCAACAGTTTCAATTATAGAAGATAAATAAACCCCAGAAACCTGATTCCAGCCAGCCTTGCTGGGACATTGGGTCAATGGGAGCTGTGGGCAGCCTGAAAGCCTGAAAACAGCCCTCAGCCTGTCACCCAGGCTGCCCAGGTACCCCAGTAGGGACTCAAACCCTGAAGGGACTGTGGGCAGCCTGAAAACGGCCCTCAGCCCGTCACCCAGGCTGGCCACACCCCAATGGGGTGAGGGTCCACACTGGGGGGCTTGGCCAGCCTGCAAACAGCCATCAGCCCCTCACCCAGGCTGACCAGGCACACTAGCAGATGGACATCGCCAGAGGGGTCCCAGACTGCGAGAGGGCACAGGCCGGGTTGAGGGACCTCCGGAGTTTTATTATAATGGGTGTGTATTTTAATAGGTATTAGGAAAAACTGATACATCAAACTAGTAATATCACAGATATTATTTAGAATAAACAAAATGTTAAATGTCTACTTAAAGGAAAAAACAATATTGGAATGTATTCCCTAATGTGGCAGAAATCATGATTGTGTTATCTGAATGGCCAAGGTCTTAAAAACAGTGAACCAGGAAGGACATACAGAAGTTCAAGAATAACTCAATTTACAACTGATGGCCATAGGAGAAAGGGAAAAAAAGAATCTTCTTTAAAATTATTTCTTTTCTATTTTCTAAAATATAAGTTTTCTTTCCATGTTGCCAGAGTATGGTTTCAGGCATTCTGGTCATGCTACAGATTTAAATTTACTTCATACTTACACTTTCTCTGCAAAGAGAACCAAAAAGTAGGTTTTCTAAAGTATTTGAATATCAGGTCAGAGTTCTTTAGAACAGGTCTCATAGGACTTCCCTTTCACTACACAGGCTGCAAAGAGATAATTAGCCTGGGCTTTTACATTTAAGAGCAGAGCAACCGAAAGCAGGTTATGTGGTTACAGACTTGAGAGGCTCAAACAAAAAGAAATTGGCTAAGTTTATATTCCAACCAAATCCAGGGACCATGTAATCCAATTTCTCTTCCATCCTTATGGTGGGACATGCTCCTCAGTGGTCAGATTATATATCTTAGCTTGTACATTATGGATTGAATTATGATAGGACTAACTGGCTCTCTCAACACCATAAAAACTCAAACGCTGTAAGAAAAAAAAAATAACCCACAGGCGGACAAAGGAGTAGGGCATTTTGACATAAAACTCTAACAGAGAGCTCTTTGGCATAGACTTCTATTCTTTTGTTCCATCCAATATGGTAGCTACCAATTTTTTAATTTAAAATTTAAAGTGAAATAGCCACACAAATGCAACACTTTCATCGATGCAGAGAGGTTTACTGCACTGGACCACGAACAAGTTTACCTGACCTGTTTCTAGTCCTTAATGTCTAAATGCACTTTCAGGTCATATACCAATACTAGTACACCAAACCAAGTCTACTGCTGATTCTAGGGTCATAACAGACTTCACTCTTTATTTTTCCCCAAGCTCTCTAATGAGGAAAGAAAAGAAAACAAAAGAAAAGAAAGAAGAAAAGAAAAGAAAAGAAAAGAAAAGAAAAGAAAAGAAAAGAAAAGAAAAGAAAGGAAAAGAAAGGAAAAGAAAGGAAAAGAAAGGAAAAGAAAGGAAAAGAAAGGAAAGGAAAGGAAAAGAAAAGAAAAGAAAAGAAAAGAAAAGAAAAGAAAAGAAAAGAAAAGAAAAGAAAAGAAAAGAAAAGAAAAGAAAAAGAAAAGAAAAGAAAAAGAAAAGAAAAGAAAAGAAAAGAAAAGAAAAGGAAAAGAATGCATGCTCTAAGTCAGCGGTTCTCAGCCTGTGGGTCGCGACCCCTTTGGCGGTAGAATGACCCTTCACAGGGGTCGCCTAAGACCATCCTGAATATCAGATATTTACCTTATGATTCGTAATAGTAGCAACATTACAGTTATGAAGTAGCAACGAAAATAATGTTATGGTTGAGTCACCACATGAGGAACTGTATTTAAAGGGCCAGGAGGTTGAGAGCCACTGCTCCAAGTGCTACAACATGTATGCTTCAGAGAGTTTCACTCATAAAGCGTGATATCTTTCTCCTCTTGGGGACTGAAGGACCCAGGTGCCCCAAATAAAAGACTTTTAAAAGACAATTACAGTTCATAAACAATAAGAACGCTATGACCACTGGAGAGCTTAGATCAGAGGAACATAAACACTTTTCCTTCTTTATCACAAAAACCTCAGCTAACAAACATGAAGACCTTCAAAAGGTATTCTCTGCAGAGAATATTTTTTAAACACAAGTTCTTATTCTGATTACAAATCCTGCTTTGGAAGGAATGTACATGGAAAAATCAAAAATTCAATAAAAACTGAAATGTCCAACCTCTTTTTTGTTGTTGTTAATCCTCATCCAAGGATATTTTTTCCATTGATTTTTTTTTTTTTTTTTTTAGAGAGAGTGGAAGGAAGGAAGGGAGGGAAGAGGGGGAGAGAGAGAGAGAGAGAGTGAGAGAGAGAAAGAGAGAGAGAGATTGATTTCAGAGAGACACATCCAATAGTTGCCTCCCACATACACCTAGACCAGGGCCAAGGATCAAACCTGCACCCCAGGTATGTGCCCTTGACCAAGAAAGGAACCCAAGACCCTTTGGTCCATGGGCCTACATTCTAACCACTGAGCCAAATAAGCCAGGGCCCAATCTCATTTCTTATTGCTGTTTTCCTTCTAAGAGGATGACAGAAGCCTCCTTCAATTTCATTCTTTCTTAGGTCTCTATTGCTTACTCATTGGATCATTTTCCAAAGGAAGGGGGTAGAAGGATCCAATCAAATTCCTAATTTGAAGCAGTTTATTGAGTTACCCCAAGTCTATGCAACTCTGAGCCAAGCCAAATGCATTGCATTTCCACACTGCTTTGCAAACACAGCTTAACTCTAGCTCAAGGTTTCTCAACAGTAGTACTACTGATATTTGGAGCCAGATAACTGTGCTTTGGGATGGTCCTGTGCATCACAAGATGTTTGCCAGCATCTCTGGCCTCTACCCCACTAGATGTGAGCAACAGCCCTCCTCCTCCTCCCAGCCCAGAGTTGGGACAACGAAAATGTCCTCTGGGGGAGGCAAAATCACTCCTTATTGACAACCACTGCTTTAACCCAAAAAAAAGTTCTTGATTACCTCAACCCTAATTCCTCTTAATCACTTGATGCTCCTCCAAATCTGTGTTGAGACTTTGTCTCACAATCCAGCAAATAGTTACAGAACCTCTAGGACACAACATTAAGGGCTCTGGGAGGGAGATACACAAGATAGAGTCTGTCCCTCAAACAGGTTTCTTGGAGGGTGGGGAAACAGGGTAAGGACATCAAGAGCTGTAATAAAAGACATCCACTTACATGTTTTGAATGTTTTGGTTTTTGTTCCTGTAGGTATTCTCATCTCAGCAAACTAAAACCACCTTGAGAGCAAACACCAATACCTGCCCTGGAGTACTAATACTTGATTTCTGACCAATAAAAATTATAGTAAGCTATTGTACACTTCATCATAACAAGGTGGCAATTTCATATGGTCAGTAAAAACTCCACAGGTAACTTGGGCAATAAATTCATCTCTCGGAGAAAATGACTGCTGACAGGAAGTCAGATAATACAAGTAAATCTTTTTCCACATTCTGGCACAAAGCAAGCAATATAAGCTATCATTATTAGTATTTTATTAGCTATTTTACTAGCAACAAATCATACCCCAAGGGGAAAATACTGCTCTAGAATACAGTAGCAAGTCCCTACATGAAACAAAAAGAAATCACCACTCACCCTACTTTTTGAGGGCAAGAGGGAGAAAGTAACCCTAAGTATTTCTGTCAGTGTTCTGGGAGGAAAAAGTGAATGCAGGAACCAACGGGGGGTTGGGGGGGGGATTCAAAAACAAACTCATTATCCTCTAATATATCTTGAACAATTCTTTTTTTTAAGAGGGGGGGGGGCGGGGAATTGGTTGCTTCTTGTATGTGTCCTGATGGGAGGTCGAACCTTGGTGAATCAGGAGGACACTCTACCCAACTGAGCTACCTGGCCAGGGCCCTGAACTATACTTAAGACCTTTCTATTTTATTTTATTTTATTATTTTATTTTACTTTATTATTTTAAGCCTCACCTGCTTAGAGAGAGGGAGAGAGAACATCAAAATGGATCAGTTGCCCTTCACACATGATCAGTTGCCCTTCACACATGCCCTGACCAGGGATCCAACCACAACCTAAATATGTGCCCTGACTGGGAATTGAACCCTTCAGTGCATAGAGCGAGGCTCAACCTACAGAGCCACTCTGGCAGCCAAGACCTTTCTATTTTAAATGCTTGGGTATGTTTGCCATAACCACACAAGAATGTAAAGGGGAAGTAAAAAAAAAAAAAATCCTTATTGTATAAATGTTGACACCCGCAAGGGACAGATGTTTATGAGACTTTCTGGGTGTTTCTTTGCTTACTCTTTTAGAAATGGTGCTTCACATTTCTATTGCTATCTAGTTAAATACATGCCATCGGTTCTGAATTTACTACAAGGCATGGCGTTCATAAGAAGGAAAAATACAACAAAAACTGTTACCTGTTTAAAAGCAAGAGAACAGAACATCAAGTCATCATGGGGGAAAGCTAGCTGATTCCAAGATCTGTGTGTGTGTGACCGAAGCAGCTTTAGGAGACGGGAGCTATTGGGATAGAAGTGAAAGACAGGAAAAGTCGCCATGCGGGGACACAGGCAGACAGGAACACTCTGCCAGCCCATGGAGTTCAGATGTGCAAAAACAGATCTCCATCTCATAATAATGGACAACACAGCGGTTGTGCGCTGGGCGAGGCAGCAAGTGCTCATGCCTAGTAGCTCATGTAACTCAGCCATCTTACTAGGCAGGTACCCCGTTCACAGAGGAGGAAACTGCGACATAGAAGTGACTTACTCAAGGTCACTTCATTAGTAACCTGGACAGTCAGATTCCAGCCCAGGCACCGTGGCACCACCCTTACCGCTATACTAAGGTGTCCATTTCCATCTCAGACCTGGAAAGCTCATTTCTTACTTGCTCCTTGGTGAGACCAGTCCCCTCTCCCTATCCTTTTGCATTTCAAAAGAGCATCTTTTTAGTTGTGAACTGTGTGGTGATCACACAGGCCCGGCAGGTTAAAAAATGGGGTAGATGGATCGTTTTTTGCCCTTGGACTCGCAAGGAATGCACACGGAGGAACCTGCGTGGGTAGAAATCGAGACAGGTCCCCCAAACAAGATGAGGAGGGTCCCGGAGAATGAGGGAGGTCGCCCAACTTCCTATCTCAGCCCCTATGTCCTGGTCACTTACGGTCATTCACAAGACCCCCGACGCCCACCCCCCGCCCGAGCTAACCTATTCCAATTCTCCTTTCATCCTGCCCACTGGGGGTGGAGGGGATGGAGGCGAGGCGGGGCCCCCGGGCAGGGAAGCCGGAGCCAAGTGGGATTCCCACCCGGGTGGGGGCAGAGAGGCGCGGGCAAAGGCGGGGTGCAGGGCAGCGCTGGGGTCGGGTGGGGAGCCAGGGCTGGGGTCCGCGGCCAGGAGAGCTCCGCGGCTGTGCAAAGCTGGAGAGGTGCCGGACGCAGCAGCCCTGCCGTACCATCGGGCTCACCGGAGAAAGGAAGCGGGGCAGGAAACGAGGCATTTCGAAACAGGAGTAGAGCATAACCTCGAGCGCCGACCACCGTCCCCGTGGTCGCGGCTCCAAGAAGCGTGGCCCCAGCAGAAGCCAAGGCTGGGGCTCCGCGCGCGAAGGGGCTGCCCAGGCGGGGCAGAGCGCGGCCGAGGCCGGAGCCGAGGTGCGGGCCCTGAGGCCGGGCGGAGCCCACCCGCCGGCGCCCCGGCCTTGCGTACCTGAGGCGGCCGCCTGGCTCCCCTCCACTCCCGGGGCGTCCCCGATGCCGCCCGCCGGCTCTCGACCCGCTGCGGCGCCCCAGATGCCCGGCCCCTCAGCCGCTCCCGAGTCCGACATCTGCAGCCGCGCCGCCAGCGCCTCCGCCGCCCGCCACGAGAGGCTCCGGAAAGAGCCGAAGGCAGGGCGCCCGCGGCCGGCACGCGCCGGGAGGAGCCGAGCGGAGCCCGAGGCCGGAAGAGGCAGCGCGCCCGCCCCGAGCGGTCGGGGGAGCCCGGGCGGAGCGGGCTGGCAGCGCGGACGCGGGACGGAGGATTACCGCGTGCTTTTTTAAAAATATTTTTTAATTTTTTTGCTATCAAATCTTTTTTTTTAATCTTTATTGTTCAGATTATTACAGTTGTTCCTCTTTTCTCCCTCCATACCTCCCCTCCTCCCAGTTCCCACCTCACCCTCTTTCTTTACCCCCGCCCCCCGCCAGCCACCCACCGCGTGCTTTTGATGGCAGGTTTGTAAAGCCCCGGACTGTGCGAACAAACAAAACCTGGGGGAGATTCGGAAAGGCCCCGCCGGAAATCACAGTATCCATAGAGACGTTATCGGAAGTTGGGGTTGCTAGGAGGCCCGGGCGCAGTGGCTAATCTGCGCCATGGCTGAAGTCCCAGAAGATTATGATTCTGGCCCCGATGAAAATGAAGACCAGGAGTCTGAGTCACCACAACAACCTCGGCCTCCTAAAATAGATAAAGATGCTGAACCAGACATCACGGCAGAGACACACCCGAAGCTACTGGAAAAGATTCACCAAGAGCCACAGCCAGAGGTGGAGGAAGAGAGTTTGAAAGACCTGACGCCAGAAAGTGCTGAGACTGTACACCCACACCCGAAACCAACCAGGATATTAGAGGAAGAGATTCTCAAGGAGTCAGAGATGGGTCTTTCTAACGGGACTGAGATAGGCATCTCCCAAGAGGTGATGTTGGAGACACCCAGAGAGATGAGAAGAGAGCTTTTCAAGGATTTGGAGGTCCCTATGGATGAAAAACAGCAGGAGCCAGACCTAAAGCCACCAGAGGAGACCAAACCAGATGTTACAGAAGGTATATTTATAGAGTCGGCTCAGGAAACAAATCTAGAACTCCCAAAGGAAACAGAGCCTGAGGTTTCAAGAGCCACAATCAGTGAGACAAGATTGGAGTTACAAGAGGAGATCAAACTAGGGGTTCCAGGGGAATTGCCTAGAGAGCACAATGAAGAACCTTTGGAACAGATGATACCTGAATTTCCAAGTGAGAAACCAAGAAAAGTAATTGAAGATAGAGATCTACAGTCACCAGAGATGAGCACTCCAGGATTTCCAGAAGAAACACAAAGAAAGTCATCTCAAGAGAAAAGCACAGAACCATTTAAGCTGACAAAACTGGAGTTTACAGAAGAGAAACCAATAAAGTCTACTAAGGAAGCAGGTCTAGAACCTTCAGAAAAGGCCAAACCAGAGTTTCCAAAGGAGATACCAAGAAAATCAACAGAAGAGAAAGAGACAGAGCTACCTGGGCCAACTAAACTAGAGTTTCCAAAGGAGAAACCAAGAAAATATGGTGAGGAGACAGGTCTAGAGCTTCCAGAAGAGGCCAGACCAGAGGTTCCAGAGGAGATACGAAGGAAATCAGCAGAAGAGAAAGAGACAGAACCATCTGAGTCAACTACACTAGAGTTTCCAAAGGAGAAACCAAGAAAGTCTGGTGAGAAGGCAGGTCTAGACCTTCCAGAAGAGACTAAGGCAGAGGTTGCAGAGGATACAGAAAGAAAACCACCTGAGGAAAAAGGGACTGAGCAGACTAAACCAGAGTTCCCAGACCAGAAACCAACTGAGTCTACTGAAGAGCCACAAAGAAAGTTAACTGAGGGTAAGATTCCAGAGACACTAGAAGAAAAAAAACCAGAGTTTCCTGAGGAAAAATCAAGAATACTAATTGAGAAAACAGGTCTAGAGTCAACAGAAAAGACCAAACCAGAAATTCAAGAGGAGACACAAAGAAAGTCAACTGTGGAGACAGTTCCAGAACCACCAGAAGATACTAAACCAACAGCTATAAAATATAAGCAAAGAAAATCAATTGAGACAGGACTACCACCACTACAGAAGTCCAAATCACAGGATATACTGAGTGAGTCAACTGAAAAGAAAGATCTAGAGCCTCTAGAACAGACTACACTATGGTTTCTAAAGAAAGAACTAGAGTCCCCAAGTAAACCAACTCCTCAGTTGCCACTACAGAACACCAAATCAGAGCTTCCAAAGAAGACACAAGAAGAGCCAATTAAGGATAGAGATTTGGAGTTATCAGATAAAGCCAAACCACTATTTGCACAAGAGACACATGAAAAATTTACCAAGGAAGATAAGCCAAAACCAATCAAATTTAAGTATTTTGTAAGTGAAGATGAGCTGGAGGAGTCTGACTATCAAATGCAGTTGTTAGTAAAAGGAACTGAAAGAATTATTAAAGACGTAGGCTCTTTCACAGTAAAAGAAGTAGAGTCAGTAAATATAGATGATGATTTTTCAAAAGAACACCCAATACAGTATGAGCTTACCAGTAAGGAGTTATATCCCTCAGAGTCTCAGAGGGAGTTAAGTGAATTCTTGAGTGAACAAGCTATAGATTTAACCCTGATGTTGAAGGATGAAACTCAACAAAACGAAAGGACTGAGCTACAATTTGAGTATCTTAATTGGAACCCAGAAAAAGTTGCAGAGTGGATTAGTGAGTTAGGCTTCCCTCAATACAAGGTATTCAAAAATAACATTTTTTGAAGTCATTCTCTCATCTGTCTACCTCTCATTCCTCTACCTTACCTGAGCTCTTGCCTCTGCCTTACTAGGATTATAGAAATGTCCTGGGCTGTGGTAGCAGTAACTTAGATTTTAATTTTGTCCTTTCCACTGATGTATATTGTGGGACAGGAAGGGAGAGTCACATTTGTATGTTTTTTTTCTGTTCATCACAGTTAGTTTATTTCTCTTCAATCCTTGATAAAGACTAAGAAATTTATATAGGCCTCTTTTCATAGAAAACGTATATTTTTTTAATAGACTTCATTCAAGGCAGACTTTTTGGTTCTTTGTGAAGTTACTTTAGCTCCCTAACTTCAACTTATATTATTAATCTTAAGTATCCCAAATTATATATATATATATATATCATGAGCACCTAGCAGTACTAATTTAAATAGCCAATCAATCAAAATTAGTTTTATTTAAAAGATAGAGTGAATTCTCATTTCATTGATGCCAACTATGTTCTTAAGCTACCATAAAACAATACAAGATCTGGAATCTTATGTAACCCTGTACTTAATGTAATTGAGGCATGAAGGAACTACAGGTTGTGTCATGCCAAAAAAAAAAATTTAAGGAGCAGTATGAAATTTTATCAGAAATCTAAATGGAAAATATGTGGGATTATTAAGGTCATTACTAAATTTTACACTTAAATTTTTCTCAGCATATAATGGGAGACAAACATGATTTATTCCTTCCCTTATTTTCTTCTCTCCTTTCCTCCCTCTCTACCTTTCTCCCTCCCTTCTCCATCTCTCTCTCTCTCCTTCTACCTTCCCCCCCTTTTTCCCTTCATTCTTCCCATTTGTTGTACATCTTTTGAGTGATGTTCTCATTGTACTGACAGGAGTGTTTTATCACAAACTTCATCAGTGGCCGAAAACTCATCCATGTAAACTGCTCAAACCTCCCTCAGATAGGAATAACAAATTTTGAAGACATGAAGGTGAGTTGTGTATCAAGTTTCCCCATAGAGCACTGTAACGATGCTGCTGTCTATCCTCCAACCAGCCTCCTTTTCTTCTCCCCCTGGCCTCCTATTTCTGTCAATAGTAGTATTATATTCCCAGTCCCCCAGGCTCACAGTGGTGTCTTCTTCTCTCTCCTTCCATCACCACAAAGATCCCATAAACTGTGAGTTCCTCTGATAGCATCTGTTTTTCTCCATTCCCACTTATTAAAACCTTTATTGCCTTATGACTAGAATATTCCTGCTTTTAGCCTCTGTCTGTAGGCCCTTTGGATTCAAAGGCACTCCTTTTAAACTCTCACCTTCTAACCACTTATATACTACTCAGAAACCTTCTTTGGCTCCCCTCTGTCTACAAAATAGTTTCAACTCCTCAGTTTAGGTTTCGAGGTTCTCCACAAGTTTTCTCCAACCACCATTCTCTCCCTACCATTCTTCCACATGAATCTTCTGCTCCTGCCTCACAGGTCTAACTTACAACCTCCCAAACCTGGCTTTTGCATTCCCTCTCTGCAGCTTTGCTCGGTTTCCTCTTCCCCTGTAAGACTAAAATGAATCTTCATCATTCTTAGGACCCAGCTCAATTTTCATTTCCCTCAGAAGTCCTTCCTGACCTTCCCAGGTCACAGTAACCTCTCCTCCCAAGCTATACATTTTATGTCTCTGACATCCATTTGGCAAATTCATAACACCAAATGTGTTTTGCCTCCTTTGCTACCTAACTTGAAAGACAACTTACATTCACCTCTCTCGACCTCAATCTCCTAAGATTTTTCTAGCACCAACAGTCCATGATCATGCTTCTTTGCATAACAGTACCCTTCATTTATAGTGCTTGATAGTTTACAAAGCCTCACACACATAATATCATTTATACTCATGGTTTCATTAGTACACTATTACCTGTAAATGGTTCTGCCTCAGTAATTCTCAAACTCAGGTAGTCTTCGAAATTAGGTGAGATTTTAAAAAAAGATTCCTAGGCTACACACTCCAGAGATTTTGATTCTTTACATCTAAGGTAAACCCTGAAATCTGTTCCCTAGGTGACTTTTGATCAGGCCTTAGAACCATATAATTCCATCAGTCACATGATTTAGAAAATAAGAAAATTATACTTGTTAATACCCTAACGCCTTTTCCAACAAGATATAAAGAAATCCTTTAAATTATTAAACACACTAGAGGTCCAGTGCATGAAATTCGTGCACAGAGTGGGGGTGGGGGGGTGGGGGGGGGTGTCCCTCAGCCCAATCTGCACCCTTTCTAATCTAGGACGCCTTGAGGGATGAGTGCCCGTTTAGGCCCGATCTCGGGCACTCAGACATCCCTTTCACAATCCAGGACTGCTGGCTCCTGACCTCTTGCCTGCTGAGTGCCTCTAACTACTCCCCTGCCAGCCTGATCAACGCCTAACTGCTCCTGTGCCAGCCTGATTGCCCCTAACTGCCCTCCCCCTGCCAGGATGGTCCCCCCAACTGTCTGCCCTGCAGGCCTGTGTCCCCCACAACTGCCCTAGCCTGCAGGCCTGGGTCCCCCCCCCAACTGCCCTCCTCTGCCAGCCTGGTCCCCCCTACAACTGTCCTCCCCTTCCAGCCTGGTTCCCCCCCACCAACTGTCCTCCCCTGCAGGCCTGTGTCCCTCCCAACTGCCCTCCCTTGCTGGCCATCTTGTGGCAGCCATCTTTGACCACAAGGGGACAGCCATCTTGTGATGGTCAATTTGCATATTACTCTTTTATTAGATAGGATAGTTCTATATGAACATTTAATCTCTTGAACTCTACTAATAACTATCCTAAGTACTTACTGTGTGTTGGGCACCATATATGTATTATATTGCTTTTTTTAAATTTTATTTTATTGTTTAAAGTATTACAGATAGTAGTACATATGTCTCCTTTTTTTGCCCCATTGACCTTCCCCCAGCCTCCCCTACTCCCCGGCACATGCCCTCACCCCACTTCCCACCCCCATGTTTTGTGTCCATTGGTTATGCTTATATGCATGCAAACAAGTCCTTCAGTTTATCTCTTATCTCCCCCCTCCAATACTCCCCAGCCTTCCCACTGTAATTTGACAGTCTGTTCCATGCTTCTCTGCCTCTATATCTATCTTTTTGTTCATCAGGTTATAATGTTCTTTTTTTTTTTTAATTAATCATCTTTTATTATAATGTTCTTTTTTATATATATATATTTTATTGATTTTTTACAGAGAGGAAGGGAGAGAGAGAGTTAGAAACATCAATGAGAGAGAAACATTGATCAGCTGCCTCCTGCACACCTCCTACTGAGGATGTGCCCACAACCAAGGTACATGCCCTTGACCGGAGTCGAACCTGGAATCTTTCAGTCCGAAGGCCAATGCTCTATCCACTGAGCCAAACCAGCTAGGGCTATAATGTTCTTTATTATCCATAAATGAGATCATGTGGTGTTTTTCTTTCACTTCCTGGCTTATCTCACTTAGCAAAATGCTCTCCAGTTCCATCCATGCTGCTGCAAATGATAAGAATTCCTTCTTTTTTATAGCAGCATATTATTCCATTGTGTAGATATACCATAGTTTTTTAATGCACTCATCTGTTGGTGGGTACTTAGGCTGTTTCTAAATCTTGGCTATTGTAAGTTGTGCTGCTATGAACATAGGGGTGCATATATCCTTTCTGATTGGTGTTTCTGTTTTCTTGGGATATATTCCTAGAAGTGGTATTACTGGATCAAATGGCAGTTTCATTTTGAAATTTTTGAGGAAACGCCATACTGTTTTCCACAGTGGCTGCACCAGTCTGCATTCCCACTAGCAGTGAAGGAGGGTTCCTTTTTCTCCGTATCCTCTTCAGCACTTGTCCGTTTGTTGATTTGTTGATGATAGCCGTTCTGACAGGTGTGAGGTGGTACCTCATTGTTGTTTTGATTTGCATCTCTCAGATGATTAGTGACTTTGAGCATGTTTTCATGTGTCTCTTGGCTTTCTGAGTGTCTTTTTTCGAAAAGATTCTATTCAGGTCCTTTGCCATTTTTTTAATTGGATTGTTTATTTTCCTTTTATTAAGTTGTATGAGATCCCTGTAAATGCTGGAAATTAAACCCTTATCGGGGATAACATTGGCAAATATGTTCTCCCATGTAGTGGACTTTCTTGTTGTTCTGTTGATGGTTTCTTTTGCTGAGAAGAAGCTTTTTATTTTGATGTAGTCCATTTGTTTATTTTCTCCTTAGTCTCTCTTGCCCTAGGATCTGTGTCTGTAAAGATATTGCTATGACATGTGTCTGCAATTTTGCTGCCTATGGAGTCTTGTAGGATTTTGATGGTTCCCTATCTTATATTCAAGTCCTTTAGCCATTTTGAGTTTGTTTTTGTGTATGGTATAAGTTGGTGATCTAGTTTCATTTTTTTGTATGTATCTGACCAAATTTCCCAGCACCATTTATTTTTTTAAATAAATCTTTATTGTTCAGATTATTACAGATGTTCTTTTTTTTTTTACCCCCATGCCCTTACCTCCCACTCCCCCGCCACTGTCCTCATCCATAGGTGTAAGATTTTTTTGTTCAGTCTCTTCCTGCACCCCTCACACTCCCCTCCCCCTGAGAATTGTCAGACCATTCCCTTTCTATGCCCTTGCTTATATTATATTCACCAGTTTATTCTGTTCATCAGATTTTTTTTACTGACTTAATTTTTAGATTCACTTGTTGATAGATATGTATTTGTTGTCACTTTGTTGTTCATAATTTTTCTTTATCTTTTTATTCTTCTTCCTCTTCTTAAAGAATACCCTTCAGCTTTTCATATAATACTGGTTTGTCAGTGATGAACTCCTTTAGCTTTTTCTTGTTTGTGAAGCTCTTTATCTGACCATCAATTCTACATGATAGCTTTGCTGGGTAGAGTAATATTGGTTGTAGATTCTTGCTATTCATCACTTTGAATATTTCTTGCCACTCCCTTCTGGCCTGCATGGTTTCTTTGAGAAATCAGCTGACAGTCATATGGGTACTCCCTTGTAGGTAACTAACTGTTTTTCTCTTGCTGCTTTTAAGATTCTCTCTTTGTCTTTTGCCCTTGGCATTTTAATTATGATGTGTCTTGGTATAGTCCTCTTTGGATTCCTCTTATTTGGGATTCTCTTCACTTCCTGGACTTGTAAGTCTATTTCTTTCATCAGGTAGGGAAAGTTTTTTGTCATTATTTCTTCTAATAGGCTTTCAATATCTTGCTCACTCTATTCTTCTGGCACCCCTATAATTTGGATGTTGGTATGTTTGAAGTTGTCCCAGAGGCTCCTTACACTATCTTCATATTTTTGGATTCTTTTTTCTTTTTGCTTTTCAGGATGGGTGTTTTTTGCTTCCTCATATTTCAAATCTTTGACTTGATTCTTGGTATCCTCTAGTCTGCTATTGGATCTCTGTATATTATTCTTTATTTCAATCAGCGTATACTTAATTTCTGACTGGTCCTTTTCCATTTTTTTGGTATTCTCATTAAGATCCTTGAAGGTCTCACTAAGTTCCTCAGAGGTTTGTAGAAGATTCTTGAGTAGCCTTATAACTGTGATTTTGAATTCTATATCCAGTAGTTTGCTTTCCTCCCTTTCTTTCATTTGTGGCCTGTTTCTTTGGGTCTGCATTTTGGCTCTTCCCTGTGTTGATAGAGTGGCTTTGTGTGGTAGGTGTCTTCTTGGGCCCAGTGGCTCAGCCTCCCCAAACACCTGAGGTGGACACTCTTGGTGTATCCCTTTGTAGGCTCGGTGCACAGTCTTGTTGTAGTTAAGCTTTGATTGCTGTTGGTATCACTGGAAGGAAATAACCTCCAGGCCAATTGACTGCAAGGAGCTGCTGTGTTTATAGTGGAAGAGCTACTGTGCAGAAGACACGCTTATGGGGCAGGACTTGCTTCAGTGGGGCTTTGGTGCTCACTGAGTCTGTCTCTTGAGTGTGTCCCTTATGGATGTGAGGAGTTGAAATCTGGTATCTGACCACTGGGTGCACTGGCTTATGGATCTCCAAGGAGGTGCAAAGTCAGCTGCTACGTGAGTTCACCCAGCAGAAGCTACAAGCGAGATCTACAGATTTCTCCTCTTTGTTTGGTTTGGAACTTTTGGAGCTCTCTGACCCAGGTGCAGTTTGTTAGGTTAGGCTTCAGGCGGACAGGCGATTCATTTGCGCCACTGTGCACAGCTTGGGTGGGGTTGTGAATTGGGTGAGGCGGGGTCTCAGAGAATCACCAGGGTGGAGCAAACAGTGATGGCTGCCCGTTTGTCAGCTGTCTCTGCCTCTCAGCATCTTGGCGGCCCCAAATCCTGCGCCCCCATAGCAACAATGATCCCTGCCAGCAGCTCTGTGAAAACGCCACTCTCACTTACCCTCACCCGATGCCAGACAGCCCAGTTTCTCCCTGTAGGAGTTTCTCCCCAGAGACTTGCCAGAAATGAGTTTAGTGCAGCCGGGAGCTTGTATCTGCCTTCTGATTGGAAAAACAAAAACAAACAAACAAAAAAACACACGCACCCAAGTGCTGCTGCCGTTTCTCACACCTCTGTACCTCTGTTCTTGGTGCCTCCACACCTTCTACCCAGTCTCAATGTGCTTTTCTCTTTCCTTCTAGTTGTAAATTTCCATTCAGTGAGCTTTTCCCTGGTTCTGGATGATGGCCGTTTTGTCTTAATTGTAGTTTTAATGTGGTTGAGGGAGGCAGCAGTTTATAGGTGTATACCTTATGCCACCATTTTGGTTCTCTATCCCCACCATTTATTAAAAGACTGTTTTGACTCCATTGTATGCTCTTGCCTCCTTTGTTGAATATTAATTGAGTATAATGGCTTGGGTCACTTTCTGGGTCCTCTATTTTGTTCCATTGGTCTATATGTCTGTTCTTGAGCCAGTACCAGGCAATTTTAAGAACCGTGGCTTGGTAACATAGTTTGATGTCTGGTATTGTGATCCCTCCAACTTTGTTCTTCTTTCTCAGGATAGCTGTGGCTGTTAGAGGTCTTTTTTAATTCCAGATGAATTTTTGAAGAGTTTGTTGTAGCTCTTTGAAATATGCCATTGGTATTTTAATAGGTACTGCATTGAATCTATAGATTGCTTTAGGTAGTATGGACATTTTAACGATGTTGATCCTACCAATCCATGAACATAGTATGTTCTTCCATTGTTTATGTCTTCCTCTATCTTTTTTTAATGTCCCGTAGTTTTCCAAGTACAGGTCTTTTATGTCCTTGGTTAAGTTTATTCCTAGGTATCTTAATTTCTGTGAGTTCATTATTGGTGTATAAAAAGGCCATAGATTTCTGGGTGTTAATTTTGTATCCTGCTACATTGCCAAATTCATTTTTTAGGTTTAATAGTTTTTTGATAGAGTCTTTGGGGTTTTCTATGTATAATATCATGTCATCTGCAAATAAGGACAGTTTTACTTCTTCTTTTCCAATTTAGATGTCTTTTATTTTTTCTTCTTGTCTGATTGCTATGGCTAGTACTTCTAATACTATGTCAAACAGGAGTGGTGAAACTGGGCATCCTTATCTTGTTCCTGTTTTTAGGGGAAGTGGACTTAGTTTTTGCCCATTGAGTATGATGTTGGCTGTAGGTTTGTCATATAGGACTTTTATTATGTTGAGGTATGATCCCTCTATTCCCACTTTGCTGAGAGTTTTTGTCAAGAAAGGATGTTAGATTTTGTCCAATTCTTTTTCTGCATCAATTGATATGATTATGTGATTTTTGTCTCAGTTTGTTTTTGTGATGTATCATATTTATTGATTTGTGGATATTGAACCATCCTTGCATCTCTGGAATAAATCCCACTTGGTTATAGTGTATGATCTTTCTAATGTATTGCTGAATCCCATTTGCTAGGATTTTGTTGAGGATTTTAGCATCTATGTTCATCAAGGATATTGGCCTGTAGTTCTCTTTTTTTGTGGTGTCTTTATCTGGTTTGGGGATTAGGGTAATGCTGGCTTCATAGAGCTTGGAAGTGTGGCTTCCTCTTGAATTTTTTGGAATAGTCTGAGTAGGATAGGTTTTAGTTCTTCTTTGAATGCTTGGTAGAACTTCTCTGTAAAGCCATCCAGACCAGAGCTTTTGCTGGAAGATTTTTGATCACTGTTTCAATTTCTTCAGGGTGCCGTGGTTGCAGGGTCCCTGGGTGTATACACTTCTGATAACAGCCACTCTCCTTTTCAAGATGGTATGGTCTCCGTGGCAGAGCCGGCCGCTCCAGGAGAGATTTCAGTAGCAGTGGATGCTTCCCAGTTAGGGGAGCCCGATCCGGCAGTCTCAACCAGTCCCCTGGAGTATAGCTATTGCTCACCCACAAATTTACACTCTCCTGTACCTCCACACCCTCTCCTTTCATTCTCTCACTTACACATTATCTTGCAGTCTGCCTTCCCATTGACAGCCATCTTCCCTTCCTCCTGTAGTATATTACTTAATCCCTGTTTTATAGAAGAGAAAACTGAGGCCCAGAAGAGTAAAGCAACTTACACAAGATTATCTAGATAGTAAATTTAAGAGCCAGGATTCAAATCTATTTTGTTTGACTTCTCAAATCATACTCTAGTTAAACCACAATCCTATATTGCCTATCTAAATGAGCAATTTTATAACCTCAACCTCATGTTCATGATGTAAAAAAGGACCACTTATGACAAATTGGTATTTCTGACCATGCCCTCACATAGCTACCAAGTGCTTCCAGATACATCCTATTTTTTTAATGTTCAAAGATAATGCAACTGTATTTATGAGCTCTAATTCCTACTTATGTTTTTAGTATACTAAATTTTCTAAATAAAAGTAAAGAACAAAATTATCAAATTCCTAGAACATTAAGTACCAAGAATTTTAGCTTTTTACCATAAAACTAGAGGCCCGGTGCACGGATTTGTGCGCTGGTGGGGTCCCTCAGCCTGACCTGCGCCCTCTCGTAATCTGGACCCCTTGATTGCCAGTTTTGGCCTGATCCCTGTAGGCCAAAACCAGCAGTCTGACAGTCCCCCGAGGGATGTAGTAGTGCGCCAAACAGCAGGCAGCTGGGGAGGACCCCAAGCCCTCGGTAGGTATGTACACGCCACTCCTGCTCATCCCGGCCCTGCCGTGCCTGCTGCCAACACAGCTCAGTAGCACTGCTGCTCACGCAGCCGCAGTGGTGCTCACCAGCCATGAGCCCAGCATCTAGTGCCCATTGGTCAGCTGAGCTGTGCTCCCCCTGTGGGAGCGCACCGACCACCAGGGGGCAACTCCTGCATTGAGTGTCTGCTCCTTGATGGTCAGGGTGCATCAGAGCAACCAATCAACCGGTCGGTCATACAATCTTCGGTTGTTCAGTCGACTGCTCACTTAGGGTTTTCTATATAGAGAAAGCTTATTTAAGAGTCTGCTGATTCATTTGCCACCTTGACATTCTGATTCCAAAAGTACAATATCAACATGCAATGATGAAAATTCCAATTGTGTTTTTTCTGGTCTTGTAAGAAATAAGAGGTCTTTAAAATCTTCTGAAATCCTTGATGAACCCAGTGGTCTATTCTTATATCCCGAGAAGTTTGAATAAGCAAACTTTGGAATATTTATTATCAAAATCACCAGACAAATGTGGCTGCTCCTTAACATCACTAGAATAACAAAGATCAAGACATTCAAAGATATGTTAGATAAGCTTTGCTTGACACTTAGGTCCACATAGAAAAGCTAATTATACACTCTGACACAGGTAACTTTTTAGAGATCACACCTAAACTTAGTTATGCCACAGTTCCCTTCCTTATAGATATACTAAGCATATTTAATCCCACTGTTGTAATTATAGTACCAAGTACATCCACCATGTATCCCATAACAATGCCAAGTTATCTTTTTCATGCTCTCTCTCCCCCTTGTGGGCTTTGGGAGAGGTGGGGGAGGGAAGAGCAGGTTGCTTGAGAGCAAAGAATTCTGAACATGCTGCTGAGAAATGGAACCACATTTGAACTATGTACCACATTCACAAGCCTTATAGTTCATTTATAACCAGTTTCTATTCTCTTCGACTTCCTTAATTTGGCAATTACTCATGCTTCACCTGCAGAAATTTTAACTCACCTTTCCCTTTGCCCTTCCTACAACACACTTGGATGACAGAAGAAAAGGTAAATGTATAGGTGAGACTGGTGAAGAGTGCAGGAGGAAAGAAGCACTAACTCTTCCCTGGGCCAGAGGAGCTCTAGAAACCGCTGTCCAGTCTTTCCCTTTTGTAGTGATGCATCGCCTTGGTAATGGGGTTAAGGAAGCCAATCCTGTTCTAGGGATGAGCTAGACAAGATAGCATCAGACTTATTTCAGCTTTGTCTTTTGGATATAATTCTCAAAATATTTTTAACTATTCTCTCCATTAAGTGAACAAAAGAACTCTGATAAATATTTGCAGGGCATAGTGGATTGCTTATTCCTTGTGTGCATGATTTCATATTACAAAGTATAGCCATATAAGCGTTATAAGATTTCAGCAATTTCCTTGTTGCAAACTATTTAAATAGCACAAATTCATAACATGTCCTAAGTTACTACTAGACAAAAATAGTTTCTTAACTTTTAATTTTCAAATAGTTTTAGTTTTACCAAAGAGTTACAGAGAAGTTCTGCATACTCTTCACCCAGTTTTCTCTAATGTTAACACCTTACAGTGGGTAAACATGGTCCATTTGTCGAAACTAAAAAGTTAACATCGGTACAGCATGATGGAACAAATCACAGACTTTGTTAAGATTTCTGCAATTTTCCCACTGGTGTCCTTTTGTGCTGTTCCACAATCCAACCAGGGATACCACCTTGCATTTAGTTGTCGTGCTTCCTTGGTCTCCTCCAATAGGTGGCAGCTTCTTGATCGATCTTTGTCTTACATGATCTTGACACTTTGGAGAGTAGTGGTCAGGCGTTTTAGTTTGTCCCATGTTTCCCATGCTTTGGAGGGAAGACTATCACAGAGGTGAAGAGCCCTTCTCACCTCATAAGTTCAGGCAGTACATGGCATCCACACCCAACTCATCACTGGAGATGTTTATCTTGGTCAGTGGGTGCAGGTGGTATCTGCCAGATTTCTTCACTGTAAAGTTACTGTGTTTCCCTTTCATATTCTGTTCATTAGAAGTGAGTTACTAAATCCAGCCCACAGTCAAAGAGAAGAGAATTAAGCTCCACCTCCTGAAGGGAGGAAGAGTATCAAAGAGTTTATGCACATGGAGTAAAACGACCACTGTAATAAATATATTGGAAAAGATCGTTTGAGGTTGTGGCAATATCCTGTTTCTCCTTCAAGTTGTACTTACTAATTTCAGCATTCACCACTGGATCTTGCCTGCAGCCATTATTACTGTGTTGTTCTAACGGTGATTTTCTATTTTCCTCATTCCTTCCATTTTTTAAAAAATATATTTTTATTGATTTCAGAGAAAAAGGGAGAGGGAGAGAGAAAAGATATAAACATCAGTGATGAGAATCATTGATTGGCTGCCTCCTGCATGCCCCCCACTGGGGATCAAAGTCAGCAACTCCGACAGGAATCAAACCCGGGATCCTTCAGTCCACAGGCCAGTACTCTATCCACTGAGCCAAACCAGCTAGAGCCCTGCCATGTTTAATTGGAACTCTTCTGTAAGCCCTGCCCAGGTAGCTTGGCTGGTTAGAGCATTGTCCTGATAAGCCAAGGTTATGGTTTTGATCTCGGTCAGGGACATATAAGAAGCAATCCATGAATGCATAAACAAGTGGAATAACAAATCAATGTTTCTCTCTCTCTCTCTCTCTCTCTCTCTCTCTCGTCAATAAGTAAAAATTTAAATTAAAAAAGAACTATCTCAAATGCTTAATTGTCCCTTCTCCCCCATCTGGGACTCTTTCACATTGGCTTCTGTGTCCTCTTTGCATGCTCCCTTATTTTTATTTGCATTTTTTGGCACTTCTTGGCACTTGAGTTCATATTGATTAATATTTCTGACTCTAGTCTGGCACCACAGGGTTCGTTCCAGCCTTCCCATCCTCCTTATTCCCTATTCCCCTTTGCTTTTCATAACTTCTTTCTCTGACAGTGAGAAAACACATGTATCAGATAGAGCATGTGCAGTGGTTTTTGTCCTTAGCCTTACCTTATATAGACAAAGCAATGTTTTTCAGAGTCATCTCCTCTCCTCCCTACCTCCTTCAATGACACTATGTCTTACTTTGTAATACGGTTAGATTCATTTGATTCAAAATGCCATCGGGGTTACCACAACATTCTGGCTTCTTAAAAACTTGCATAGCCCTAGCCAGTTTGGCTCACTGGATAAAGCATCGGCTGAAGGGTCCCAGGTTTGATGCTGGTCAAGGGCACATGCCTGGGTTGCGGGCTCGATTCCCAGGAGGGAGCATGCAGGAGGCAGCCGATTCATGATTCTCTCTGATCACTGATGTTCCCCCTCACTCTCCCCCTCCCTCTCCATTCCTCTCTGTGTGAAATCAATAAAAATATGCTTTAAAAAAACTTGCATAAAGTCACCTTTTATAATGTACAGTTCTGTGGGTTTTAACAAATACACAGGGTCATGTATCCAGAAGAATTCTATCTCCCTAGTATTTCCCATGTACCTTCTGTAGTCAGCCCATCCCTCCTGTCCCTGGCAACCACTAATCTGTTTTTTATCCCTTTAGTTTTGCATTTTCTAGGATGTCACATAAATGGAATCAAATAATACGTAGCCTTTGACTTCGGCTTCTTTCCTTTAGCAAACTGCGTTTAATTAATCCACGTTGTTATTTGAATCAACAAGCGGATTTTAAGGAAACTATACATCTTTTTAAATAATGGTAGTATAGATTATTCATATTTGAATCACAACAATTATGTCTTTAGGTTTAATTAAGATAACTCACAGGGACCTAGCCAGTATGTTCAGTGGTTGGAGTGTTGGCCCATGGGCTGAAGACTCGATCCCTGGCCCCAGTTGGAGTGTGTATGAGAGGCAACCAATCAATGTGTCTCTTATACATCATTGTTTCTCTCTTTCTGTCTCTCCCTCCTCCCTTCTACTCTTTCTAAAATATCAGTGGAGAAAATATCCTCGGGTAAGGATTAACAACAACAAAAAATAAATCATCGGTTTCAATTAAGCAAGTGAGCACTGCTACTATAAGGCAACTAAGCAATAGCTAATAAACTGATAATGATGAAGCAAAACTATCAGTAGTTTACAAATAAAAGCAAAAATAGCATCCTTTGAAAATCATGATCAACACACAATACAATGATGATACAGGATTAGAATCTTCTTGAAAACTATAGGTGATACAAATACCTACTTGAGACCTCGTGAAGTAGGCACTCTGCAAGCATTGAGTATGGGCCACCATTCTAGAATATGGAATAAGAAGCCTTGGAAAACTCTAATATTAATCTTCCTGAATACCTAGTTTTAATAATCCTTACTAACTCAAGTTACTAGTAAATTGCTCTAACTCTTAGGCAAAAATAAAATCTATTGTTTGATATTAATCAAAATTAAAGAAAGAACTCACACTTTTCGATAAGTTTGTAGCCCTCGTGGTCCGTCAGTACACCTCAGATATACTTTAAGAATCACTGAATTAGAGGGATGATCGGATTATATTTCTTGATTCCACATGTAACTAACTGCTTTACACCGCACTTCATTTCTACATTAGAATATTAAACAATGCTGGACCCTCTTGGCCTACAATAGGCACATTTCTGTAAACCTCCGTGGATTGGTGAAATAACTCCTTCTGGTAAGGGACATTCAAAAGGAGAGTCGGTGAGGTGCTGAGCAAGCAAGGTGCTTAGTGTAGCCAACATCCGTTATAAGTGAGACTTCGTAAAAGCCACCTGTAGCAATTTGGATCTGAACTCTTAGGAACCCCTTGCTACAGACCTTCATTTAGAGGTCCCACTGAAAATGCAAGGCAACTCTCTTTTACTCACAGACTATCTCTAGAGTGTAAACAAAACCAATTCAAGTAAGATTTGAGAAGAACGTTATCTTTCCTACCTGAAATATATGGCTAATGGGCAGTTTTGTATCGGGTTTAGAATTGTCTGTGGCATGAAGTTTAGTCTTGTAATTATGGCCAGTGGTTTTAAACTAAACAACAACAGCAACAAAGAAAGAAAAAATCCATTCCATATACTCCTTTGGCTGTATTCCAGCAGCAATTTCATGGGTGACAGTTTCATCCAGATGCAGAATATGATTCAAATATCAGTGTTAATAACAGACCTGTGATTAAAATTAGAAAATGCAGTGACAGCTTGATCTAGGCTATCAAGTGGCATGGTACGCAATGAATATGAATTATATTTTGGAAACACTGAAAACTGTGGCAAAAGATGTTTTAAAAGAATTTACAACTATAGGTACTAATAAAACAGCTGGTACTTCAATGTCTGCTTTTTAGTGTTTAAGATTTACTTTTAGTAAAAAAAAAATGAATAACTATTTGCGGAATAATTTTTTTGGGTTGCAGATTAACTGAGTTCCCTATAGACAAGTTATTTATTAACCTTCCCAGTGATAGTCAGAGCTCCTAATCTGAACATATTATTTGCTCAGATGATTGACCAGATTTGCTCAAAAGAAAATAAATGAACCCATCCGTGGCCATCTGATGCAAGGGCCTAGAAACACCTTTAGATAGGGCTTTTAAAAAGATAAATCATGTTATATTTCTCAAGATCTTTGTTTTAATAAGGCCAGGCTAGTAAGCCTTTCAAGGTGTTATTTTGTTATTTAATTTTCCCGTAGAAATAGCTTAGGAGATTAGCATTCAAAAGGCCTACGACAGTAAGTAGAACTGCTTTGATTTAGTTGTATTTTCAGGTTAGTCCCATTAAAAAATTATCCTTGTATTTCAGGCAATTTCTCGGCATACGCGGGAGCTACTGGGAATTGAAGAACCATTATTTAAACGCTCCATCCGTCTTCCCTATAGGGACAATATTGGCTTATTTTTAGAACAAAAAGGTCATACTGGGGGAAAATCTGATTCTTTGACCTATTCTGAATTTGTGCAAACAGCAGGATTAGAAGATTATGAACCACAAATAACTGCCCCTGAGGAGAATTAGGCATTCTATTACACCGGGCCACAGGGAACAGCCATCTCACTTAGCTTGAAAGATCAAACTAAATTACTTGGTGGAAGAAGTGTGGTCTTTTTGGGTTTTCTTTTTCTCCTCGTTAAGGATCAGAATAGAACTCCTGGCACTATTCCCTGTTCTGTCGCCAACTTGCAGCACATTCCTGTATTTCTGTTTCAATTTAGCCAGTCATTAGAATAAAGATAGTGCCCTGGCCGGGGAGGTCAGTTGGTTAGAGCATAGTCCAATACACCAAGCTTATTGGTTTGTTTCCCAGAGAGGGTTCATATAAGAATCAACCAATGAATGCATAAACAAATCGATGTCCCTCTTCGCGCACCACCCACCTACCCCGCCCCCCCCCACCTCTTCCTTTCTCTCTAAAAAAAAAATCAATTAAAAAAAGGAACAATTTTGCCCTGGCTGGCATGGATCCCTGGATGACCATGGACCCATGAATCAAGAGGTCATGGTTCAATTCCCATTCAGGGCACATGCCCAGGTTATGGGCTCAACCCCTAGTAGGGGGAATGCAGGAGGCAGCCGATCAGTGATTCTCTCTCATCATTGATGTTTTTCCCTCTCCCTCTCCCTCTCCTTTCCTCTCTGAAATCAATAAAAAATGTATTTTTTAAAAAAGAAAATGTTATTGAATGAGTATTAAATCAGACTGTGATACATATCACAAGCAAGCTGCTAAAGAGATTGAAAAGACAAAGAAATTTCACCCTTTTATATAGCCAGGCACACATTACATACATGTTAACTGTCTGTATCTCACATCTCCATGACAAACAGGAAGTTATTGCTTGGAGCCAGGCACTAGGCTAAACTCCCAGAGTCAGGGAGACCAGGTGCTCACATTTCAGAGATGGCTGAAAATCAGTCCTGGGATAAAAAACTGTCATTCAGCTTTTTAAAATATTTATATACATCTCAAAAACAAAGAATATTTATATACATCTCAAAAACAGAGAATATTTATATACATCTCAAAAACAGAATATTTATATACATCTCAAAAACAAAGAAATGTTCTAAAGAAAACATTTTAAGAAAAAGGAAAGGGGGAGCTCTTTCCCTTTCAGCATCAGAGAAATATTTTTTTAAATCTGTTTTAGATTTGTATTTATCCTTACTAATAGCATGGCTATGGAAGTACTCTTATGAACTAGGGCTGAGGTTTGTTTAAAGACTCTTTTATATGGTACCTGCTAGACCTTTATAAAATGAAATTCAGGCCAGAGTCTACCCATGACTGGACTGCTCAAAAGAAATTACAAAATACTTTTTGTCTCTTGAATAATTCCATTTCCTCTCTACTTTTATAGATTTAACTGCTCTTTCCCCCCCAGTCTCACTTCTTAATCCTAAAAACCACTAAAGGGACACCATAATCCAGAAAGGCAAAAATGTATCCTGTCCAGTTCCCCACACCTGAATGAAGAGTCAAAGGAATACATTTCTTTTTTTTTTTTTCTACTGAGAGAAGGAACAGTGCCTCAAGTTAGCATTCACACAGAATATTAATATTTAGTGATGAGCCCTAGCCAGTTTGGCTCAGTGGATAGAGCGTCAGCCTGTGGACTGAAAGGTCCCAGGTTTGATTCTGGACAAGGGCACATACTGGGATTTCGGGCTTGATCTCCAGTGTGGGGCGTGTAGGAGACAGCCAATCAATGGTTCTCTATCATCATTAATGTTTCTATCTCTCTTTCCCGCTCCTTCCTCTCTGAAATCAATAAAAATATATTAAAATATATATATATATATATAATTTAGTGATGAGCCTAATTTTCCCCCAAATTGGACTAACAACATTTTTATCTCAAACAATTCAATACCATTGAATTTGCCTGAGTCATAATTATGAAGAAAAGAAAAGTGTGAATGATTAAGGTAGGGCCATGGTGGTTTACTTATGGAGTGAATGGCTGTGTCCAAAAGCACTTTAGCAGTTGGCACACAATGGTTCTGTTCCTTCTCTCCACTTGGTGGTCACTGCTGCTCTTTCCTGCTGTATACTTTATGTATTGACATAAAGTATTTGCAACATAAAGGAAATAAACTTGCACTATAGAAATAAGATCTCCATTTTACAAAATTACTTTTAGCCACTTAATACAAACGCCAGCTATTAAAAAAAAAATGTTTGTATGGTTAAAAATCCTTTAACTGGGAACAGCTTTTTAAATAAGATAGTACCAAAACAGTCACATAATGCTGAAATAAGCATGAAATGAGTAACAGTTAAGTTGTTTACCACACATTTTACTTCTCTATCTAAAATGGTAGGAAAGTGAAGCTGTATCATTTGTCAGCTATATACCACTACAGGAAAAGAGGCTAATAATGACATTATACCTCCTTAAACTTAGCTTTTAGAAGAGAAATCATTTATATTAACAAGGCTCTCATGGGGAAGCAGCTAACTTAAGTGTGTTGGGTTATGTAGTTCACAGATACACACATATATACTAATGTAAAGGACCTCTCATTTTAATCTACAGTATAAAGAGCCATTAGTACCATTTCCTAATTCCTTAGTGCCTAACTTTTGGCAAACAGTCCCATGAGTCCCCACTGTCAGTTGTGATGATCTGGGTATGATCACTGTAGCGAAAGAAAGAATCCTGAGTCCTGAGTTATCTTCTCTTATTAGAACAGAGAGCTTGTGGAAACCACTAGCTGTTGTTCTTTGGTTAAGGAGAGGCCAAATTCATTACAGTAGAAATGGATAATGTGGTCCTGGAGACTAATAGAGGTTAGGAGCGTCCTGCTAAAGGGAGTTTCCCTGAGTTGCACGGAAGTCAGGTCAAACCAGGGTAGAGGCCTGGGTGGGAAAAACAAAAAACAAAACAACTGTTACCTTTAGGTCTACTCAATACATATGATCTAGCTGTACACATTTCCTTTAAAGAACATTTTCTGCCCTGACCAATGGGGTGCTCCATTGGTTGGAGCATCATCCTGTGTGGGATGCAACCAATGATTGTTTCTCTCTCTCTCTCTCTCTCTCTCTCTCTCTCTCTCTCTCTCTCTCTCTCTCTCTCCCTCTCTCTCCCTCCCCCTCCCCCCACCCCCTTCCCTTCTCCCATTAATTTTTAAAAAAGTGTTCTTCCACTTGGAAATAAGGTTCTTCATTTCCTAAATCAAACTAATTCAAATTCATAGTTAAATTAAAAATTCAGCTAAAACTACCCAATATGTAGATTTAATTATACTTATATACATTTCTCTGAGTGCATCTTGGGAGGAATTCATAATTAGAAAATGATTATAAAGTGACATTGACATCCTTTTCAGTGTATTTTCCTTGAATTTAGAAAGAGACTACACAAAAGGATCATGAACATTAGGAATGAAAAATATCTCATTTCAAATATCCTCTTAAAAAAAAGACATCCTCTTCAACTCTTTAGGGAAAGAGTAGAAGTTAGCATGCCCATTAATATTCTGCAGTTTACCAACTGATAAAAATCACATTTCAAATTGGTAGGAAAAGGATTGGCTACTCTATAGTGTTAGGACAACTGGCTTTCAAAAATGAATAAAAACCCTAAATTTATTAAAGACTTAAATATTTAAAAAATAAAATCCTAGAAGAAGATGTATAATATTTTGGGATAAAGGTCTTTATAAGTATGACAAAACTATAAAGAAGTAACTTGAAAATTTTGACTACAAAAATTAGAAGCTTCTGTACAGCAAAAGATACCAAAAAGAAAGAAAAATAATATGAAAAATATTTCTAACTAGTGGCCCGGTGCACGAATTCATGCATGGGTGGGGTCCCTCTGGGTGGCCTACAGGAATAGGGCTAAAATCCTTGGTCTAATGCAACCTGCAGCTCCTACCTGCTGCTCCTGCTCATCCTGGCCCCACTGTGCCTGCCTTGGGCTTGTGCCCAATCAGTCCCAATCAGGAGAGCCCTGTGTCTGGTGCCCTCCCAAGGGGAGTGGCCTGCGAAATTGGGCTGTAACTGGCTCTTCTACATCCTCCGAGGGGTCCTGGATTGTGAGAGGGCACAGGCCAGGCTGAGGGACCCCACTGGTGCACAATTAGGCCAAGGAGGGACAGTGGGAGGGCTCCAGGGTATGTCTGACCCATCTGGCTCAGTCCTGATCAGCCAGACCCCGGCAGCAAGCTAACCTACTGTTCAGAGGATCTGCCCCCTGGTGGTCAGTGCATGTCATAGCAAGTGGTTGAGCATCCTTAGCATATCATTAGCATATTATGCTTTGATTGGTTCTGTTGTTCTGCCATTCAGTCTATTTGCATGTTACCCTTTTATTATATAGGATACTTAAAACATATTCTTACTGAAAACCCCTATAAAACAAAAAGTAAACAATCCAAATGAAAAATAGTCCAAGAACATAAAATGATGAGAGAGAACACAAGAGCAATAAGCTTGGAAGCTGGAAAGAATATGGACAATAACACTGAGCCAAGGCACAGTCCATTTACATCATAGAACCCACAGAAGACTCAGGTCTCAGAGAAAGGATGAATTTGAAAATTAGAGGTACCCTGGGCCTCTTTCTCCACAGTAACTCTAAAGACTGAAAGACAATGGAGCAATGCTTTCAAACTTCTGAGGGAAAATTATTTCTAAACTAGAATTCTATGCCTGGCTATGTTCCCAATAAAATATTAGGTTAGAATAAAAGCATTTTCAGACATAGTCTCTAACAATTACTTCCAATGCATCTTTTTCTAAGGGAGCCCCTGGAAGAGGACCTGATCCCCAATGAAGGAGTAGCCATGCCAGAGGAAGAAAGATCCAGAACAAGATCCACAATTAGAGAGCAGTGGAGGGAATCCCAGGAAAACGGGGGAGGGAAACCTCTCAATTGGAAGTGTAAGACAGGTCATTGGTGATTGATTAGAATACAAAAGAGAAAAGAATCAAGGATTACTTCCAGGGGTCTGGCTTGAACAACTGGTGAAGAAACTTGTAACTAGATAAGAAACCCAGGAAGAGCAGGTCTGAGAGCAGGTCTGCTTTGGACACATCAAGTCTGAGTGGAGACAGGGAGTGTGAACTCCCTGGGCATGAAACAGACTAGAGATATAGGCTCAGTGGTGTCCATGTCAAGTTGGCAACCTAAGTTCCCAAAGTGGAAAAAGATCACCCAGGAACCAAGTGTAGAAAGAAAAGGAACAGAGCCCTGAAAACTCCCAGATTTAAGGATAGGACTGAAGAGAAGCTGGCCAAGGAGGGGTCGAAAGACAGGAAGAAAATGAGGAGAAGAGGAAGATACCAGGAAAGCCAAAAGAAGAAATTGCACCAAGAAGAATGGCATTTCAATAGTCTGGGAAGAAGATTTAAACGTGTCCAGTGAATTTAGTACCAAGAGGCAATTGTAACAACAGCAGCAATTTTTCCTATTAGATTATCAAAGGTTAAACAGATTGATCTTAAAGTTATGAAGCCATGGGTAATGGCACTTTCTTACACTATCAGTGGAAATAAAAATAAGCACCATGTTTTAGATAAGCAATTTACAAATGTCCACAAACAAAACACAGGGTGTCCCTTCAAGATGTATACACACTTTACAGCTGATAACTCAATTGATGTTTCTTTTAACCCATTGGAATTAATAATTATTCTAAGTGTGACACCCTTATATATATCATCTCAAACCCAGAAATATTATTCTAACTATTCATCCAACAGAAATACTGATATAAGTATGCAAAACAAGTACAAAAATGTTCCATGTAGCCCAGTGGTTCTCAACCTGTGGGTCGCAGCCCCTTTGGGGGTCGAACGACCCTTTCATAGGGGTCGCCTAAGACCATCCTGCATATCAGATATTTACATTATGGTTCATAACAGTTGCAACATTACAGTTATGAAGTAACAATGAAAATAATTTTATGGTTGGATCACAGCATGAGGAACTGTATTTAAAGGACCAGAAGGGCCCTAACTGGTTTGGCTCAGTGGATGCAGTGTCGGCCTGCAGACTGAGGGGTCCCAGGTTCAATTCTGGTCAAAGGCATGTACCTTGGTTGCGGGCACATCCCCAGTGGGGAGTGTGCAGGAGGCAGCTGATCGATGTTTCTCTCTCATTGATGTTTCTAACTCTCTATCCCTCTCCCTTCCTCTCTGTAAAAAAAAATCAATAAAATATATTTTAAAAATAAAAATAAAATAAATAAAGGGCCAGAAGGTTGAGAACCACTGGTGTAGCCCTTGATGTAAAATCTGGGGCAGGGAGGACTACAACACCATCAAGAGGAAATAGAATAAATAAATTTAAAGGTATTAATGGATGCCTATGCAGTTGCTCATACATGAAACAAATATGATTGTATTAACAGATAATGTATCCATGACATAGTAAGTGAAAATGCAGTATATACAGTCCCCATGTTTCTAAAATGTGTATATCGATATAAATGTCCACACTTTAATATAATGAAAAGAAATCTAAAATCCATTAGAGGTTAAAGTCTATGAAATGGTACTTGGGAAGCAAAAGAAGGCTTTCCTTCTTCTACTAGCTGGATTTTTTTTTACAAGAATGTATTCTTTCTTTAAGTTTTCAAAGATAACATAAAGGGGGAAGAACAAAGTGCCTGCTAAGACAACAGTGTGGGAGGAATTAGAACGGCCAGCCACCATACCTTACCTTCTCTGAGACAGGCCGTTGGCATAAACTTGGCTGACAAAGTCTTCTAATTGGAGTTTGGGGCACGATGCGGCATCTTTCCCACAGTCATCAGAGTGCACAGAGAGGAACAGCTCATTCACAAGCTGCAGCGTTAGTACATGGGGCAGGTCCTTTGCTGTGCAGGTGTTCAAGGCTGCATAGAACACTCCTTCCAACCACTTGATATTGAGGATTATCCCACCTACAAATCAATGACAAAGGAAAGACCAGTTAGCACCACCAAAAACATTTGCAGGGACCCTAGGACCAACCCAGACAGTGAGTAGCCACCATTTTCCCAAGACAAGATGGTCATATGAACCTCAAGATAAGCAAACACTCCCCCTCCCTGGGCCAAGGAGCCCTGCTTGTGACCTTGATAACACATCGTGTTGACCCTGCCACAGTAGAACGGGTATGACTAATGTGGACATTTAAAAAATATATATGTTTTTATTGACTTTAGAGAGGAAGGGAGAGGGAGAGAGAGAGAGAAACATCAATGATGAGAGAGAATCATTGATTGGCTGCCTTCTACAGGCCCCACACTGAGGATGGAACCTGCAGCTTTGGCATGTGCCTTGACCAGGAATCAAACCATGGCCTCCTGGCTCATAGGTCAATGCTCGACCACTAAGCCACTTCAGCTGGGCTAATGTGGACATTTCTAATAGCAAAAGCATCTCTCGGAATTTCTACATCAGATCTTGCCAATTAAGAAGGAGCTAGGGAAAAGATTAGAGCATGGAAAAACCCCTTAACCCCAGCCCAGCCAGTGTGGCTCAGTTGGTTGGAGCATCATCCCATGTTCAAAGGATTGCAGGTTCGAGTTCCAGTCAGGGCACATACCTGGGCTGTGGTTCCAAACCAGGTTGGGGTGCGTGTGGGAGCAACCAGTCTATGTTCTCTCTGTCATCTCTCTTTCTCTCTCTCCTCTCAAATCAATAAGCACATCCTCAGGTGAGGATCAAGGAAAATCACAAAAAACAACAACATTTAGTCCCAGGCAGTACATCCTCCTGTTTAAATAGACTCTGCCCTCAGGTCATTTCCAGTTCATTCTTAAAGGGTCCAAATATTCAGACTTCTCAGATTTCCTTAATTAGGACCATTTTGGGCCACCAAAGTTGTTCCTGTATAAAACCTAAATAGCTGGGAATGCATCTAGCTGTACAGTACTCCCCCACAC